>NJDC01010567.1:0-56823 GCA_002245475.1 Calephelis virginiensis | reverse complement strand
AAGAAACCTAGCCAGTGATAACTAAATCCATGGTAACAAATCTAGACAAAAAGTCCTCGGGATCAGTCTCAAAAAGTTCCAAACAGTCTCGCGAAATTGTGTATCGAACTCGTTTTTGTTCAGCTGAAAGCAACCTCGGGACCCAGCGAGCAGAAACCTTATGGAACCCCAACTCTTCCGTTATTATGTGTTGCACCCGGCCATAACTAATGTTTGTTATCTCAGCTATCTTACCAATGGTCAAACGTCGGTCACCCAGTACGAGATCACAAATTTTATCGATGTTTTCTTTCGTGGTAGAGGATGTAGGCCTTCCACTCCTAGGATCATCTTTAATGCTCTCACGACCGCGCTTAAACTCAGCTACCCACTTCTTGACACTGGAATACGATATGCTCACCATATCTTGATGGATGTCTTTTGGTGATAGGCCTTTTTTATTGAGGAACTTAATGACTGCACGGTGTTCAATTTTCTCCATTATTGAAAATTGCGTCAGATTGCTTCAAACAAATAATCACAGAAAATTTATATTGTGCAGTACATTTGCTTACAGAGATGTAAGCTATCCTATCTTTTAAGTTGGATCAAACTGCACATGGTGTGCAAATTTGATTCAAATCGGTTAAGTAGCTTAGGAGTCCATCGCGGACAAACAACGTGACACGTAATTTATATATATTAAGACTAGCTGTTACCCGCGGCTTCGCCTGCGATAAATTGAGATGTAAGCTATCCTATCTCTCAAGGTGGATCGAACTGCACATGGTGTGTGAATTTTATTATAATCGGTTAAGTAGTTTAGGAGTCCATTGAAGACAAACATTGTGACACGAGATTTATAGATATTAGATAGACAGAGACACACACACACACACACACACACACACACACGCACACACGCACACACGCACGCACGCACGCACGCACGCACATTTATAACATTCCCTTTTTCCTTGAAAACAGGAAGCTACAATGGTCTCTAGGAATTAATGGAATCAGTGAGTTGGGTGCTAGAGCGAAATACACCTGCTGCAGCATTGTGTATTATCTTAATTAATATTTTTAAATTTTTACTTAATTACATAATTTATTCTTAATTAATACATGTAGGTATTTGTTATAAATTTAACATCTAATTCAACGTAATATTTTTACAGGTAAATCATTGAGTACTAGAACTACAGAACTACTTGACTGGTAAGACATTTTTAGATATGTACACGGTAACATTTAACTTTCTTTTATGTATAAATAAAAAATAAATATCTATATATAGATAAATATGTATGGATGTTAGCCAACGATACTAATACAGACCCAGAAATGCAGACATGACAATGTTCATCACACTAATGCCTGCCCTCGTCGGGAATCGAGCCCGAACCTCTCGGTTGGTCGGTGTAGTTAGGCATGTATGCTATCCACTTGACCAACGAGGCGGTGAACAGATTGTCTCACGTGACGTGTCCGCGTCGCATAATTTTCTCGCAGCAATGACGTCTCTTCACGTTGTAATACAGCTTGAAACATTATAAACCGACTCTAGACGGGAGGTGGTTTTTATTGCGACGGTATATTTTATTTTTGTGTGTTTGCTACGCGATTACTCAATCAATAACCAATAACAGAAAACGAACAGAGTTGATGAATAGTTTTCGAAAGGTAGTTGTAAAGGTTGGCGATAGGCTTGCCACCTATCACATTGTGGGACTTACTGTCTTCGGCTAAGTCGTGGGTGCCCTGGTTGTGCCTCTGCCTACCTCTTCGGGGATATGGGCGTGAAGATACTTTCTTTACTTTCTTTCTAATACTAATCTATCATTAAAAAGCATACCATGTTACCTTGTTCCCGTCAAGGCGTAAGGTAGTCGTGGCGGGTGGAATCGAAGAAGGGGCAGCTGTAGCTTCTAGGGACTTTTCTACGCAGTCCACCGTGATCAGGGGTGTCACTGTTCCGGTCGCGTCAGTAACCACATATGTCATGGCGCATTGGCGGAGATTGGGACAAGTTTGCCGCATTATCTGCAAATAACATGTGAATAAATAAATGAATATACATCAGTAGCGTAAGTCTTGAATCTCAATCTTATGCAAATTGGAATTTGGAATCGGGTTGGTGTCTTTTTGTGCTCGTTTTTTCACTTTGTACTTGTACTAATTTCTTGTACTTTGTACTAACACAATACTAGCGAATCATTAACAATTAGTTAATAATAATATATAAAATCAATGCCATTTTTTGTTGTAATTTTATAACTCAAGAACGGGCTCACCTATCCAAACCAAATGTTTAGGTTTTGTTTGGATTATTTAGTGGATGAAGTTTGCATAAAATCGGTCTAGCGGTTCTTCATTTATGTGATGAATGAAATAAATGAATTTGATGTTCCAATACATTTTTTTAAATATTTCAGTTTATGTGTAGCGAAGCTCGTACCGGGCCGTGGGCCCCATTCTCACCACTGCTAGCCATTTAATTTGTTCCAGATATTTTATAATGTGATCAAACTTAAGTAAACGGTCGACGACATGCATAATTGTGAAAACGACTAGGGTAACAGAATACCGCCTTGTGGTACACCCACAGTAGAGTTGATGAATAGTTATTCGAGGTAGTCTCATATAAACTTGATCAAGAAAGTGGTTTGCACCGTTCATGCCGCCGAAACAAGTACATAAAAAATTATGCAACATTTTTCAAGAAATACATGACGGAACTTAATAAATACGGATATGTCATTTTGGGTCTTCTTGAATACATTTATATTGGATATTTAAAATTTAGTTTAAAAAAATGAATACTTTTCAATCATTTATTGCTTATTATTGACTAAATGTTAATGATTTGTTATTATTCTGTTTAAGAGGACGTATCCGATTCCAATTTCCAATTTGTATGAAATCGAGGCTCAAGAGTAAACCTGCTGCCTTTCGAAAATATAATTATAAAATCGTGATGGTATGGTAACGACATTGGAGTCGGTCTTTTTGCAATTTTCCTGCAGCTAAATTATTTTGTAATATGAAGCACTAACGTTATTGGACGTCGACGTATATCGAATGTTGAGCCAGTGCCCAAAGCGTAGATAAAATGTGCTCGGAGGTAAACTGAGAATCGGTACTCCGACCGTCTCTAGTCAACATCAGTTAAGGAAAAAACCTAAATATTGAAAATTATGGCTCGTTTGTATGAAAAAAGCAATTAATGTGGAGAAAGGTAGGCACGTCTGCACGAATCCAGAAACTTGGCTTTCAATTCTCTCCGCCTAATCTTCAAGGTGCTTAGCGTGACTACGTTACTACATGGTCATAGCTTATAACAGAGTTCATAGAAGATCCTAAAAATAAAACGAATTAAGTTAGAGTAATTTATTTGCATAAATCATATTTAATGATGTATTGTAATTAAAAAACCCAAGTCACTTTAAAGCGGTAGAAAGTAGGGCCAACTCATTTCATAGAACAATCAGCCTTTTACTTTATAAAAATATTTTAATGTTTGCTACTTTTTTCTCATTAATGAAGTTTAAGCTTCCTAATTTGCAAATCACTTGGACTTTAAGGAGCATCCGCTAATTTCACGAGGCGTTAAAGTGTAAGGAGGTCAGGCCGATTTTCGTAACCTTACTTTTTGAGAAGAAGGATCACGCCAATTATTACGTTATCGCCCCAAATGACAGAAACAGATTAAAAAATGTCACACTGAATTTAGTCACTCTCACTCACTCACCCAAGTCCCAGCTCTGCCGTGATTTGCGAAGGATCTGCTTTTATCTCTTTAACTTTTTATATTTTATAAGGTTCACGTCGCATAAACAATCGACCAATATTTCCATAACAGAAAAGTTGGAACTAAAAACTTATCGTGCCTACAGCAGTGACATTTACTGCAGCTTCAATAATTCCACAAGATTCCGGATTCACCGGATGTAAACTACTATCCGTATATATTTTAAGTACCACTTTTTAAGTTTTTGTCAAATGAAATGATTTGAAAGCAAATGAATCACTGAATTCAGAATTCAGTCTTGTGTAGGTATATTACTATATTCTCTTTGATTTGGATTTCAAACTTAATATTTGAGATCAAAGTAGCCAGTTTATCAAAACGCTTCCAGAACTAATAAGGGATACAGTTTTTGAAATATGTTTCATAATAACCATTTACGACTAAATTTTACAATATTTTATATCCAAACATTCAATTGCATTGTCATTGCCATAAGGTTATTAATTGTGTAGCTTATTGTATTATCATACAACATGTTTCCTGCAGACATAAAGTCAAAAGTAGCCAGTGAAACATTCCAGCTACATAACTGTAACCTATATATTATATTTACACCACATCGCTCCGTTGCGCTAAGAAGTCAGACGAACAAACTTCAACACAAACACTACTGATACTACAAGTACTGACTGTAATGTGGATTGTAATCATTGTAAAGCTGCTATACCATACTATTTATTATTTACACCTAATAAATCATTAAATGTCAATAACAATCAAGTTTTTCGTTAGTAAATTAAGATTACTGCATCAAAACAGTAATGGTGCGTTAAATAAACGTGATTATCTTCAAGCCGCTATTGGTGCATTCAGAGACTCTCTTGGTAAAACAAATGTTATATTTTGTCTTTCTAAAACATTTTTAAGCAGTAAAATAAAAATAAAATTATTTATTTGCGGAATGCGTGTGCTAAAAAGTTTCTAGAAAGATATTTAACCATACCGAAACATATTCTAATACATTGTGGGGTGGAAATATTTAATTATATTTAAAAGTTAAATATTTACATACATCGCCTTTGTGGTCTAGCGGTCCGGGTGTTGGACTTGACTGCATGAGGTCCCGGGTTCGAATCCCGGGTCGGCCAACACAAAGAAAATTGAATTTTTCCAATTTTCTAATAAAAAAAAATGTTGGTCGGGATTGGAAATGTGCCCGGTTGGCGATAGGCTTGCCACCTATCACATTGTGGGACTTAGTATCTTCGGCTAGTCGAGGGTGCCCTGGTTGTGCCTCTGCCTACCTCTTCGGGGATATGGGCGTGAAGATACTTACTTACTTTTTTTTTATTTACATACATTTTAACGCTTGAATCACAACACCTATTTATATTTTTAATAAATATTATATAATTTTGTTTAACTTTTAATAACCTTCATAATTTATTTTTACCCGGCGACCAAGTCTAAAGGCAAGTTTCTGAACATAATGTTAAACTTGATGGATACTATACAGCTTCTTATTACACGCGTAATAACCAGCGTCGTGGTGGCACCTGTGTATTACTAAGTAAAGAACTACATGTTAAAACTCAATTGCTGCTGCTCATATTCTGTGCAGTGGAGATAATAAACTATAATTTAATAGAAATAAGTTCATATCATACACCTAGTTCAAATGTAGATATCTTTCTTAGTAATTTAGAACTAGTATTACAAAATATTGTAAAAATTCTTAAAGGAAATTTGTTTTAAGTGTGGAGATTTAATAAGCGTTTTGGAAAATAATAATTTGTATCAACATATTTTGAAACCTACAAGGAAACTTGCATGTTTGGATGTAATTGCTAGCAATTTAGATAATGTTTGCTCTGATACTCACATTCTTGGTTTACCTATCTGACCATGAAACTGCACAGAATATACACGTAGACATTAAACTCAGTTTCATATTGTAAACCAGAGCCTACTTTTTGGTTTGACACAAAGCGTATATTTGGAAAAGAAAATATTAATAAGTCCTATGAATCTGTATTTTTTTAGTTTTTCATTTGAAAAGTCTAGCGTGATTAAAGCGTTTTTATTTCATAATGACTTTATTTTTTTTGTAATGCCGACAATTGCATGCCACGCTGGATAAATGTACTCGTATGTATCTTACATAAATGTACACTTTGATGATTATGTAATGAATTTGTAACAACATTTATACCAACATAAGGGCAATAGTTATGTAGTATGGGTAGTTGATTGTTTGATTGGTGGCTCAATTGACTGACTGTTCGATTTGTTGTTTATCATTCTCGTATATAAATGTGCTAAATAAATAAAAAGAAATAAGAAAAAATTGAGCTGTCAAATAGGCAATAAATAATAAATCTTTTTGAATCCAAATTACTGACTTTTCTTTTTTTATTGTTTAATAAAATTTGTTTAAAATAATATTAATTCATCATCAACATCATCATCAGCCGAAGGACGTCCACTGCTGGACATACCTAGGCCTCCCCCAAACAGCGCCACAAGTCACATATTATATTGTATCTATCCAATTCATTTTTAGTCGGAGCGAGACAATCTAACAAAAACAACTACACCGTTAGGGTTGCTCTTAAATTTCGATTTCATATTGAAAAAAATCAAAATTAGAATCGAATTTGTCATTTAAGGTATCCTAGAACACAGTACTAGCTGATTATTAATATTTAAAGTCTGTTTTTAGTCTCAGATTTCGTCTCAGAGACTAAATCGACAGATCTAAATGTCAAGTTTACAAATAATGATACCTGTGTTTTATGGTAGTGCTGTCCTATGATTTTTAAAAATTTAAATTAGTGTTGCTTTTCGAAAAATGAAAAACCTAAATGTATACTTGTTGTCATCGGCACTTGGTGGAATTCCATTGTATACACACGTTTTTACGGCGAACGCTTGTAATTTTCCAGTATACACTTTATTTAACACTTTATGATGCGCTAGAGCCAACCGGTTTGACCTTTCACAGCATCATTAGGGCTTTATAACTAATGACACTTAAATAAGTCTGTTTTAGGGTATTTTTATTTTAGCATTTGCCCTATACTTGGGTTTAATTTCTTTATTTTATTTTTCTTTGCGACTTTTTGGAACGAAGTTCCTTATTGCGCGTTGTGAAAGGAGGCTAGACGGAAAAAAATCTTACGAAAAGTTGTCACGACACTTTTTGCTATAGTAAGCTATTGTAAGCTTTGCGGATTGCGCATGTTTTTTAATTTTTTTATATTTTTTTTATATTTGATTTTTTATTTTATTTTTTAATAATTTATTTTTTATTGTTTCTCTGTCTGTCTGTCTCTATTTTTTTTGCTTATTATTTTTTATTTTTATTTAATGTTTCTCTGTCTGTCTCTCTCTATAGGAGAGATAGAGATAGAGGTTACTAGAGATTGATAGAGATTGAGAGAGACATAGGGGGAGAGAGAACTTCGTTCCATTCGGGTGTCCCTTGACACCTCTCAACTTTTTTTGTTCTTAAAAATTTATAAAAGTCTGTTTAAATTTAACGTTCAGTATTTTTTGTAAGTTACTGATGTAAATTGTTAACTTACAACCAAATAAAAAATAAATAAAATAAACATATGGTAGCATATTAATTGACCCAGTAATAAAGTAATTTTTAATCAAAATTAATTCTTACACGTCGAATGCAAAAATAAAAGTTGCAAGGTGATACAACTTAAAAGGTGTGAAATTAATTCCACTATATTATGTAAAATACTTAAATAAATTTTGAATATTTTCAATAAAGTAATAAAGTGAAATAGTTACTGATATGTAAATAGGTAACCTACAACCAAATACTGAACGTTAAATTAAGACTTCACTTATTTATATTTAGTTACAATGCCCTGATAATGCTGTGAAAAGTAAAACTTGTTGGTTTTGTTTGATACTACAATCCTGAATTTATGATCCATTTTGAACTGACATCTAAAAAGAGAACGTTTGTTTTAAAAATCTTTTTTTTATTTAAGATAGCGTAACGAAGTGGTCCCATTGAAACCAAAACTTAGGACTGCTGATGGGATCGAATGGGGATATATTGAAATCAAAGTCGGTTTTTCGAAATTTACTGAGTTGTAAATTATATCTAAATTTTCGTCCTTCAATTTATTGAAGTGTTCAGATGCGTTCATTCTATTGGTATAGGGTTATTTCGCCAATTCGCGTCCACTTAGTAGAGTTTTCAGGTTTGAGGTAAAATATAAAAATGGTCAAGATCGAGTTTTGAATTAACTAATTCGAATTAATTAAAATTGGGTAAAAATTTGTTCCTAACTTTTTTGGCTATCGTTTTTTTTCTCTTTCGTTCTTAATATGCTTTTTATCTTATTTTCTAATAACAACATTGTCATCCGGGATAGAACATGTGCCTGGTTGGCAATAGGTTTGCCATCTATCGCGTTGTGGGACTAAGTATCTTAGGCGAATCGTGCGTGTCCTAGTTGCACCTTTGTCAACTTTTTTGGAGATTGACCCTGAATATACTTACATATTTGCCTTTATGTAGTTAAAATTTATCATACAGCTGCTTGTGTATAAGTGGAAGGAGGCAGAAACAGTTCAATGCGCTTGTTCCTTTCTGGAGCTGTGATAGGTACTAGTCCCGATGGGAAGATACAATGCAGAGTGCATTGCATCATCCCGACTACTACCTATATATAACTGTCTGATTTTATTTAATAAAACAGTTAATTAAGAATTAGTATTTAAATAAAGTAGTGGACGCAAACTCGATGGATGGATTATACTATATACCAGATATAGTATAATCCATCCATCCCAGTTTGCGTCCAGATAAATTTTGACATCTATATCTTTTTTCTATTACCATAATTATGTGGAAGGAAATTGGCAATTAATTGCAAAATGGTAAAAAATAAGCATAATAATAACTTATAGTAAAAATAAATTAAAATCCCATCTTTATAACATATTTCTTTATATTAAAATAAAGGATCAAGATAGAGACAGTAAGATAAGTTCGCGTCTACCTCATTTTAACTTTTAAAAATACAATAATCAATCAAAATCACCATTATTTTTATTATTTTATTCATTTTCAAGGTCTAGGAACAAATACAGTCTTTAATTAAACTTAAAACATTGAAAAATTACGTATGAAACGCGCGCCGGTTCACAATTTTTTTACTAAAATGATATGTGTTTACACATCTTTTTATATAGCTAAGATTATTTTTTTTAACAGGAAAAGTAATGCGAACGGTGCTTTTGTCTTTCTATGTATGTTTCTAATATATTGTATAATAGGCAGAAACGTCTTTTCATTTCCTTAGTTTGTTAGTACACTTATTTTTAAGGGTTTTTTTTAAACGGTTTCCGCGAAATGGACGCGAACTGGGGGTGGACGCGAACAGGCAAACCTACCCTATATGTTATAAAAATAAAGTAATTTAAGATATAAGAATTAACTGTATTTTAACTGTATATTAATTTTCTATAAATTTTAAAGAAAGAAAAAATTTCGCCCCAGACAGGATTTGAACCTGTAACCTTTCGTCTCAAGCCGACGAATGCTCTAACCAATTGAGCTACTGAGGATTCAAGTCCCGTGGTGAATTTTTTTTAATTCCTTTCTAACCCGTTAACGCGGGTAGTTATGTCCTATAGATACACAATGTATATTAATTATGGAAAATAACAGGAGTGTATTATGTAAGATGAAAGTATGATTCTCTGGTATAATTTTCAATGAGGGTAATGAACGACAGCTTATTATGATGGCTATACCAATCACAACAAGCGCTTTCACCTGACCTGAGTGACTGCACCACTATTAACATAAGTCCGCCTCCGACTCCGCTTTTCTAACTTTTCTTTGCTTATGTTATAAATTCAATATTAAAGTTTTGACAAAACTGGATTTTTGCTAAAACCATATGGTTGTTACAATCTTTTCAAAATATTACAATGTACTCAATAGGTCCAGCGAGCAGTTCTAATTTTAGTTTGTCCACGTAACATTATTAATTAATTGATTTAACCACAAAGCCTGCGTTATCATCAGTCTTGATTAAAGCTAGTAATTTAGCACAATTGATTGCATAGCTTAGCTTAATGATAACCCTCAGGAATATCCAAAATATGTGATACTGAATTTATTAGTTAATTACCGACATATCGGTATTAGAAGGATTATACTGTGTGCAGGTAGGAATATCAACAATATGTTGTACGGCTTTATAGTATTTTCGCACACTATAAAGCCGTACAACATATTGTTGATATTCCTACCTGTACACAGTATAATGCTTACACATGTTACACATGATATAACACTCGTGCGCTTTTACATTGGGCCGAATTATCCACTATTATCAGTATTGAGTAACAGAAAAGTATTATTTTTAAAAAAATAAGTAATACCTGAGAACATGAGTTTAAAATCACAGGCGTGTATACCTTTTTTTTAATATCTTCAATATACATAACTCGTTCTTCTACAATTTTACAACACCTTAGTATAAAAAGAAAATGTTTTTTTCATAAGAAGCATTAGCATCTCAATATCTATGGTATTTATTAATATGGCGCAGCTGAGAAAAAAATTATTTGACCCATAAACTTTCAACATTTATGTACACACAAATTATAGTTATTACCAACATTTTCGGCCCTCAAACTCGTGCATATTTTACAGACCTGGTTCACGCTAAGTAATGACGCTTTACTGAAGCTTAAATCCGAAGGGATTCATGGAAACACTGAAATATTACTGCAGATCGTTTTGGGAGAAATGTGTTGCTTGCTTTAGTTGTAACACTAATTGTTCTTGTAATTTAGAGCCTTCTCAAATCGAAGCTACCTCCGTGTACGAACAAAATCCATGTAGTTGTTTTCCTATTTACAAGGTACCTTCTCAGTTGAAGTTAAGTTAGTAGTAGATGATCACTTTCCATCACGTGACTCACTTGCTCGTTTGCCTCCTCTTGTATAATAAAAAAATAAAAAAGAATATACTAACTGCTGCTGGGAATCACTAGGTGGCTTGGAAGAGGCTGCAGCAAGTGGTCCGGGTAAGGACACCGTCTCATCTATTCTTGCTGTAATATTGACACAATCATATTCCGGTCCGGTGGGTAAGGTAGCCGGTAAACTTACGTCATTGGCCTAGCAACCCGGTCACAGCATACCAACGCACCTATAACATCTGATGTTTTTAGAGCCCTTTTATCACCAAGGAATGACATTGTGCATGTTCGTTATCTTATAAAAATTACATATGTTTGTTGATACATCATTCATGATGAGATCAGATCAGAACAGATGAGGTTGAATTTGCGCTTGTTGTTCGTCGGGGACGGGTCAGCTTGAAGTTGGTCTTGCCTTACTGACTGCCGACGGCTGTACTCCGGCGTCGTACGGAGTATGGCCCTTTATGGGGCACTTGTCTGGGCGGACGCCCTCGGTCGCGCCAACAATACCCTGCTGTGACTTCGTCAGCGGGTCATCGCGACCAGGGCGGTACGTGGATACCGGGTGTTGTCCTGGACGGCGGCATGCGTCCTCGCCGGAGACCCACCCTGGGAGCTCCAATCGCGTGCTCTTGCTGACACATACGCGGTATCATCGACGAGGGCGCGCGGGGAGCCCCTGGCGTGGGAGGAAGTGAAGCGCATGCAGAGGCAGGCGTGGGAGACCACGTTGGAGCGGTGCAAAGAGGACCTTGCCCCACCTGTCCCTGTGCAGGTGACGGTGGAGGCAATCCGACCGGTCCTCCGAGGGTGGCTGTAGTGGCGGTTCGGGTCGCTGACGTTCCGACTTGTGCAGGTGCTCTCTGGATACGGATGCTTCGGGAAGTATCTGCACAAGATCGCGAGACGGGAGGCAGCCCCCGGTGCTCCCGGCGGCACAAAGGTCATAGTGTGGTTTTTAGCCGGTTCGAATCCGACATAACCCGCTGTTCTCCCCCGAGAGCAGCGGGTATCCGGGCGGATTTTCCACACTTAAAAAATGGTCTTGCCTTACTGAGGACACCTTTTAAGAGGTCTTTCTAACTTGCTCTTGTTGACCATGAAACCGATGACGATAAATATATGTCCAAAACATAAGCAACATTTTTTTATTATTATTATCTTAGGTTAAGTATGTATGTTTGTATTTTAGTGCATATTAATTTAAAGTAGGTATTAATATTTTATGTACTTTACATAACATGCAATATATAAAATAAAACAATGTTTTTATTAGATTACTATAAGTTTATGTATATGTAGTATTTAAATACATAAATTGTCTCCTTGGCCCTAAGGTTGTCTGACAGAGATCGCTCTAAAGCGATAATATCGCCTTTGTGCACCTAAGTTAAATATTATAAGTGAAATAGTGTGTACCTAATATTGCAAATTTTGGCGATAACAAAGTGTATTAATTAATTCATTCATTCATTCCGAACACATTTTGAACATTTTTATGTTTTTTCTCTGTGTTTCTGTTTTTGTTGTCGATTTACGTCAGTTACATGGAAACACTTGTAACAAAATTGAGTTAGTGGGTAATTTATGTTCTGAGTAAGTTTAACCAAGAAAAAGAAAAAACAAAACTTGTCTATTATTTATAAAGACGCTGTTCTATTTCAGTCGACAATATATTAAATAGCGTCAAATTTTGTAAGAGAGACGTTTTTATATTTTTTGAATTTGTAAAGTGAAATAAATTAATATAAAGAGTCTGTCGTACTCCAAAAATAAGTGTAATAATCTTAACATATGTTATATAAATTACATGTCACGTTGTTTGTTCGCAATTAACTCCTCAACTACTTAACCGATTTCAATCAAATTTGCACAGTTTAATCCAACTTGAAAGATAGGCTATGATCAAAAAAATTAAGCCGGAACAGGCAGGTAGCTAAGTATAATTTATGATGTAAGTATACTTGCACATTGTACATCTCACTTGATAAAAGTTTCACGCCAATTTCAGCAGCCTGCTTGTCAAACAACTTAAAACGTAACGTAACCATTCAACAGTTACGTGATCGGCAAACAAAATAAGTGTAATTAAAAAACTTTTGTCGGTGAAGCTTGTTCCTGTTGAATCCTGTCTTATTTCAAGACGCTGCCTTACTTACTACCCTTGCAAAATTAAGCGACTTTGCACTGAAACCAAAAAAAGGCATCTGACATCAAAGTGACAAAAAGTAATTAAATCTCGAATTACCCGTTTTCCTAGGTGAACAACATCCGCGGGTAGCGGGCATTGATGCAACGTGACGTGACATTTATTAAGAGTGTTTATTTTTCTATCTTTATTGATATCCTCCCAAGTGACAATCTCACACTAATTAAAAATTGTTCACGGAGACAGGAGTCCAAACTGAGTAGACCCTGTAACAAGAGTCTCCTGGTGCCCACCCCCCATCAACAAAACTATGTAGGTGCTGCATGGGTGCGTGTATGTGCATGTTTAATTACCGTGATAAAATGCTTCATTCCCACGGGGATACGGGTAGGAGGACGACTGGGGTATATACATACATACATACTTATTTTCACGCCAAGTCCCTTACGACTGCGGTTGGGGAGAATTACCCTTCCGTGCTGAGACAGGTGGCGCTGCTCTCGGTATGTCAACTACTAAACGGCTTTACCGATTGGGTTGAAATTTTGTATGTGTATTTTCATGGTTTCTGAGATACGTATTATGCATACTTCATATTTTGTTTATACTCCTAAATTAAAATGAATCGACGCAATGTAAGATGATGTAGAACGCAAGCACCAAATGTCTTATTTTTTAAATTGGCGATTATAAGCAGGAAACATTTGATTGCCA
This sequence comes from Calephelis virginiensis, assembly GCA_002245475.1. Lineage (NCBI taxonomy): Eukaryota > Metazoa > Arthropoda > Insecta > Lepidoptera > Riodinidae > Calephelis > Calephelis virginiensis. The sequence continues at coordinate 43,253 of NJDC01010567.1, read as the reverse complement.
TCAGAAGTCAGCATTATCCCCGACGAACATATACTAACAATCGACTCATATAACGGTTAAAAGGACACCGTGTAGTAAAAATATCCTTCCGTACTTACTTATTTCACATAACTTTTAAATGGCTAAACTGATTAAGTTGAAATTTTATATGGGTATTTCGATAGTTTCCTGTATGATTTAAAATACAATTGGACCCGGGAGGTGGAACTGATAAGAAAGATTTGGTTGTTTGTTTCTTTTCTTTGTATTTAATAACTTCAAAACTACTGAACTGATTCGAAAATTTCTTTTACCATTAGAAATAGACATTATTGGACGTACAAAGGTAACGTCATTTCTATGAAAAATTAGAAAGTTGTCCGACGTGCGAAACCGGGACGGGCTACTGGTAAATAAATATGCGTAGGTACGTCGGTATCTAATTACACAAACTGATCTAATTCCAAAGTAAGCAAATTATTTGCTTGTCTTATTGGTATTAGTCAACGATACTACTAAGTTAAAGTTAAAGTATCTTCACGCCCATATCCCCGAAGAGGTAGGCAGAGGCACAACCAGGGCACCCACGATTAGCCGAAGATACTAAGTCCCCCGATGCTACTAATACATAGAAATACTTAAATAAGACACTGGAATAAATTTAATAAAGACGCAAACCCGGAAATTTAGACAGATACAAATATTCGTTACATATGTGTGTGCCCCTCTTGGGAATCGAACCCGAGCCTCACGGTTGGTCCTTGGCGTTAGTCGTGTACGCTAACTGATTAAAAATATTACTAGTGGATTACCAACTATGACGTCCAAACCACAATACTTAAACATACTTAATACTTAAGTATTGCGGTACTTAAGTGATAATCACTGGGTTTCTGATGGCAAGTAAAGCTATGGTTCCAATCCTGACGAGCTATAGTCAGGGTCTATCATCGGGTTTTGGTTACAATATTAGTGGCCTTCAAACTGGTGCTGATCCCTTGCAAATAGTTTGTGGAAAAATAATTTATTCTCGAAGGAGGCCCTCCAATCGAAAAGGGTAAATAATACAAACATAATTTATTCATGCGCGGTAACCTTGCCGATTTACGGGTAGGGAATAACATATCGGTTGCGAAGAGTCTCATTTCTTTTCTTATGTAACTACAATGAATTTTATTTTTATCGCTTTATATCTGAAATAGATAAAAAGTCTTTAGAAAAGGTAAAACTGTGAAAAATAAATTTTAGGATGGAAGTCATTGGTGACGGAGTAAAATATACGAGTAACAAAAATAAAAGGCAAAGTTGACTGACTTTAAAATTCAAAATTTTTAAATGAAACAAATCCTATACAGCGGAAATTCTTGTTAGTGAACTTTATTTAACACACACGCCTAACTAGTGGCTAGTTATTTAAAAAAAATAGTGAGTTATTCTAAAATACCACAAGCGAGAAAGGGTAAGACGATGTAACTACCAAACCGTGATCTCAAAGGTTTTCTCAAAACTAAGTTAATTTATTTCATGGAACATGTAATTTTATAATTATTTTATACTTTTACAAAGTGTTTTATACTTTTTATTTGAGCTACCTACAAAATCGTTTTGCTTAGTTTTATAAACTACTTTTTAAATTTTATAAAAACACCTTTTCAAATAAAAAAAAAAACTGTTTTAGGTCTCATTTGACTACCATTAAAATGGTTACACTGAGTAAATCTTAAAAGATACGTATACTACGTTAATGTTGATTGTCGATGAAGTAGGTTTACCATCAACTGGGTCTGGTCTCGATTTATCACGGCTCCTGCAACACGTCGCGCCTGCCGACAATGGCAGCCGTCACTGTCGCTTGTCTCTTTCTAAAAGTGATTATTTTTCAATTTTCTTTCATTCAATCCTAATATGATTACTTGTAACCGCTGTAGATGGACCTTAGTCATTTTCCTTTACACTAAACTTTTAAATACAGGTTGGTTTAGAAATGATATTTCAGTACATAATCAATAATTTAGTAAATATCTCCGCTAAATTAAATTTAATTATGTTAAAAATTTTACGACTGAATTACACATCTGGGTAAAAATATGTACACCGTTGCGGCGTCATGCCGTATGTAATGTAGCCTCGAATCATCTCGATTACGTCAGCTTTCAAACAAAAATATCTGCATTGAAATCGGTCCATCAGTTCAAAAGTGTTTGCCACAGACATATACACATACAGACACGTCAAAATAATTAACCTCCTCGTGGCGTTGATAAGTATCTTTACGCCCATATCCCCTAAGACGTAGGCAGAGGCACAACCAGGGCACCCAATACTAGCCGAAGACACTAAGTCCCACAATGTGATAGGTGGCAAGCCTGTCGCCAACCGAGCACATATCCAATCCCGGACAACATTTTTGTTACTTAGAAAATTGGAAAAACCACATTTTCATGGCGTTAATAAAACCCTTCATTTTGAGTCGGGGATTAAAACAACGCATCACAATTGTTTGGGAGCTACGATGCCACATACTAACACACATACACACCCAAATAAGTCTAACTTTCTAAATCTCTCTTCTTTGTTGTGCTTTAGCAGAACTACAAATATTACGAAACACAACTCATATCGTAACTTTCGAACCACGGTCCATCAGCCATCTTACATTTTATTCGTCAGGCCTTCGTCAGGCAAGTTCTCGTTATCAGAAATTATAAAAAGGTCTAGTTAAGGCGAATCGAATAAGTCCAAACTCGATAGTTTGTAGGCATTAAAGGGTTACTTCTCGTAACTTGCTCCATCAGCTCCATCATCAGACCACTTGCACCAACGTTGACGTAAGTATTTTACCAGCGTTAGTATTTTAATTATTAGTATCACATACTTGCAAAAGTGAAATAAGTACCCTTATTTTATTTAATATCCATTCCGGTGCTAACAAATTAGTTGATTTTTTACCAACAAGCTGCCACCTAAAAAGGGGCCAAATAATCACGACGTAAAAACGTTTGTTAACTCCTATCTGATATTTCTACGTCCAAACTAAGGGCATAAAAAATGCCCCCGCGGTTCAATTAGCTTTCCACGAGTCTTGGTGCAGTTTTCTTCTAGCTTAATGAGCCTTCATATTTGACCTTCGACCGGGTATGGCACAAGGCGCTTCTATCGAAGCTTCCTTCTTACGGTCTTCCTGAGAAATTATGTACATGGATCACTAGTTTTTTGACGGGGCGTAGCATTAAGGTCTTGTCGACGGTGCGTGCTCGGAGTCCAAATTGTGTGTGTGATTTCTCTTACTTTGTTTCTTCTGCATATCAATGACATGTTGCAAATTAATGACACTCATTGCTATGCAGATGACACTACTGGGGAAGCCTTATACTTTGGCCGACATAATATATCGCGGGAACATGTCATAGAGAGCCGGAATCAACTTGTGTCTAAAATTGACAATCTTTTGTCTGAAATTTCGTCTCGGGGCCAGCAGAATCTGGTGCAATTTAACCCTAACAAGACACAAGTTTGCGCGTTTTCCGCTAAAAAGACTCCCTTTGTCACATCTCCTCGATTTGAGAGCGTTTCCCTTTCTGCCACAGCCTGCATTGGTATACTCGGCGTTGACATTTCGAGTAATGTTCAATTTCGTGGTCATCTGGAGGAAAAGGCTAAAATAGCCTCTAAAAAACTTGGTGTGCTCAGTAAAGCGAGACAGTATTTCAAGCCGGCCCATCGCTTACAAGTATATAAAACGCAAACTCGGCCTCATATGGAGTACTGTTCTCAACTCTGGGCAGGGGCTTCACAGTACCAGCTCCTTCCGTTTGACTGCATTCAACGTAGAGCAATTCGAATTGTCAATGACCGGGCAATTACCAATCGGCTTGATTCTTTAGAGTTGCGTAGAGATGTTGGGTCACTCAATGTTCTCTACCGCATTTATCATGGGGAATGCTCTGAGGAGTTGTTTGGTTTGATTCCAGCCGCTGATTTCCACCTTCGGACATCGCGTCAGAGCTTAAGGTATCATGCCCATCATCTCTATTCGTGGCGGTCTACAACTGTGCGATTCCGAAGACATTTTTTTACCCCGTATAACACCTTTGTGGAATCAGTTACCGAGGGCGGTATTCCCAAACGATTATGACTTAGGAACCTTCAAGAAAAGAGCGTACTCATTCCTTCAAGGTCGGCAACGCATCTGTGATACTCCTGGTGTTGCGGATGTCCGTGGGCGGAGGTGATCACTTTTCATCAGGTGACCCACTTGCTCGTTTGCCTCCTCTTCTATATAAAAAAAAAGACTACTAACCCACGCTTTACATCAGGCGAGTTTGAGATAGCTCAGCAGTCCACTATAAAAAAAACTTGTATCGGTTAGAAGTACAAGTTAGCCAAATACTTTTATCAAAAAAGGCACCGTGAAGCCAAACTCTCAGACAGAGTTTTGAAAACTTGCCAGCCCTGAGCTTTCCGCAAATACATAAACCTCTTTTAATTTCACGCGAGTGAATGCCACAACACGGTTTGAGGTTTGAATTTAAAAGCAAGAATAAACTTTGAGATCCTCCTAAATTAATTTACGCTCGAAACATAGTCGTTTCTTGTTGGCATTGTGTAATGAAAAATATTAATGATGATATGAGAACCAGTTTTGAATAGTTTAATCCTAAACTGACTGCTTAAACTAACTAAACAAAATTGGCTGATCTAGTTTTTTACAATCAATTTATAATATGGTGAAACATGAGTTTAGGGAAAAACAGTCACCTATACTTTTACCGCATTATCAATAAACAAAGACAAAACTAGGAGTAAAGTTAGATCGATTTAATGCTCTATATCTCATTGTAATAAAAACTATAGTACCAAGTTGAACCTTTGAGTACTTTAGTCCATGTTTATTAATAAGATTGTCAATGCTTGCCATTATCATGATATTTATCTATTTGTCTTCATGTGATGCAGATGTTCCTATGTGCAAGTGTACCTGCTACCCTACCCTACACACCGGTAAATGAACGAGTCATTATACAGACAATAAAAGGTAAGGTGGTAAATGTACACAGGCATATTGCTGTACAGTACTCGACTACCAGTGGTCTTTTTGGTACTAACCTGTATTTTAACCAGTACTCGCCTCTTACAAGCTGCCCGGCAGATAGGTAGATAGTCCGTTTATCTCAGCGGACCCGGATTAACACAGGGTGTTGGGTTATAAAATTATTAATAGTACTAACGAAGGTACAGAAAGTTCACTGATGTAGGAAACACAAGCAAACTTGAATCTTAAAAAGTAAAGCTTAGGCTTATATTTCACTGAGCGAGTAGATCCGATTTTTACTTATAAAGTCATCATGCACATCAATCAAAATGTGATTGTTGAGATGTTGTTCTGAAGCTCATATTGCGCTGAGTGTAGCTGAAATAATGTCATGATATGACAATGGATATATTTTTTTAACTACCTACTAGTTTTGACATGTAACTCTTCAAGAAGTACGTCGCCTGAATCTACGTAAACTAAAGCGTAAAGCCCCTTGGGGTCAGGTCTATGACGCAATCTGTAGACTGCGTACAATTTTTAACACCACACAATCCGTCAGCATTTCTTTTTGTTATCATGGTAAAAAAATAACTATTTGTATTTTTTATCCGTTACAAATGAAGGCATATCTACTGTAATGTATCACAACGCCTCTTTTCCTAATGCATTTGCGTATCAGTTTTTACGTTTTATTTTAAGTGTACCTATTTATTGTAATGTAAATGGTGGGCATTAAAGAGTTATTCTATTATATTCTGATGTTTATTAGGAAATGATACGATGAAGAAAACTAAAGACATGATAGCCCTGAACATTCCACGAATACATAAACCGCTTTCGAATTTGCCAGGGTGAATTCCGCAACACGGTTTCAGGCTGAATTTCAGAATAAATTTTATAGAACGAATAAACTATGTGATGCTATCAAATAACTTTCCACAAGAAATATTGTCGTTCCTGTTGTATAATATTTCGTTTAAATTATGTAACTTAGTAATGACAAATGGGTACCGCTTCTGGATAGTAAGAGCTCAAAGTTAAGAAACGGCATTCTACTTAAAGACTGAGCGCATACTGTAGTCATGGAAGTTTTAAGATCACAAATTATAAAGACACAGATATTGTAAAGGACAAGTGTTTTAGAGTATTACTTTACAAAACACACGAAGACGCACAAAACTTCGAACAAAACGTTTCAAAGACAAAATTATCTAACTCCCACAAAAACTAAACCGGCATCTTTAACTAACTATTGTCGGCTTCCCTTTTGTATTTTTTCTGGCGCGCACCTCAATGACAAAACAGTCTAAAGTTTATCTAATCACTACAGTGTGCGCTCAGCCTTACTGTTGGTAACGGATGCAAAAAGACGTGCAACTAATAAATATTTATGAAAATTATTTCAGCTGAATCAAGCTGAAACTTGATCACTTACAACGAAAATTAAAAAAAAACTGTTGATTGCGTATGTTTTAAAAGCAAACTGTCGACGATCAGCCTGAGCTGCCACAATATAAAATCTTCTGATGCAACTTACTCCACGTCTTTATAGATTGTACTATATGAAATCGGGAAATAAATGCGACCGTGCATTAGGATGTTTTATAAAAAAATATTAGAATCGTAACTACAACTTTCCTGAACCCAGACTTTTTTCTATTTCATGAGATCAACTTTGGTCCAGTTTGCATTATCTCAAAAATGTTGATCCCATTAAGATTTTATCAATATCGTTCGATATTCAATAGCAAAAAATAATCGGGCAAGCTACTTTTATCTTAGAAATAAAATAATATTGTCTCTTTTACACAACAGATACAACGACATAATATCTAGGTATATGTTACTAATAATCTCAAAACCTTTTAAAAAAAGCAATAAAAATACACATATGAAATTACCACACAGTAGACAGAAGCCATAAAAATAACTTGCAAAGATTTCGGTCGTTTCATATTCTGTAGTAAAATAAAACTGGATTAGTTTTTATGTCACTTTTCTAATGGCACTCTTATGTGACATCTTATAAATAACTGAATATGTATTGCGAATTGTTGAACAGTGGCAACTCTAACATCTACTATAAATATTTATCATTTAAAATCTTACAAATAAAATTATAAGAGAAAAAAACTGCTCTGAAACGGCTTAATTGATTTTGTTTACGTGTAGGTATTCGTCTACATCAGCTGTGGCGATAATTGTGCAGCACACTAACTATACTTGATTTGCTCTTCTTCAACTACCCGTAATAGAAAGAGACAAAACACGTTCAGTACATCTTGTATACGCCATTTCTGTAGATGATGGCTGTAATTGTAACGACTGTTCTATTAGAGTAGTAATTAAGGGGTGATTTTCTCATACTTTTACTTTCAAACGAAAATAGGGACCAATACTTTTATAATCATAACTCTCTTAGTGTTTGTTTTAGCAACTTGTATAAAATGTAGGTGCACCACAAAAATAATATTCTTTTCGAGAAAACTGCATAACATACTTTTTGGGTTATTACCAAAATTAATGTTGAAACAATAGTTGTGGTTTCGACAAAGAACCAACTTTAAATAAGCTACAAATTTGTATTGGATCTTTTGCCACAATACTTATTTTCTTACTTGTAGGTAAAACCATCTAAAAACGTTGTTTTTTTGCGGATAATTAAAAAAAAAGGCGTGTCTGCGATTCACACACGATAAAAGTGAAACTTTAGTAAATCGACAAAAGAATGAAATGAATATAATATATTTATGTCTCTTTCCTGTCGTTTTTCTGTTGCACCCGTTTTGATATTATAACGATTCTGAAGAAGAGTCACTTTAAAATTGCAGTGTTTTATTTTATTAAAAAATTGCCACCCCTAGGAGTTCTTATCAACCTAGTAAAAGCCACTAATGGCATAAGATCGACTTTGTAGTAGACCTTGTGCAGAACCTAACTCCAATTTTTGTCACGAACATTTGTGCATCTTTGCACAAATAATGAGAAAAACTGGATATTAACTATATTAAATGTACAAATACTACTATATTAAATGATATGGTCACTATAAATCTCTATATATGTAAATTTATATATGTGATTTTGCGTGGTCGTCAGACCAGCCTGAACTAATGGACCATTTTAACTAACTATTTTTTGTTGCTTTACTTACTGCCAGTGTCTCTAGGGTGTCATCAGGAAATCTATCTGCTTGTATGCATTCCAATGTCATAAAAAAACCTTTAATAAATACCAGTATAAATTTAATAAACACCCAGGTTCGGCAATATCTAATAAGGTGCGTATCAGAGACAAGTGAAAGATTTCAGGATTGTTTATATATTTTTTATTAAAAATAAAACATACTTTTAGATGGACTACAAACTACTCACATTACAGACATCTATATTTATCAGCCTACCGCCCTCAGAAATCGAACCCAAGCCTCTTTGTTGTTCTCTGAGGGTAGGCATGTACGTTAACCCCTCGCCCAACGAGGCAATACAAATCACAAAAATGATAAAAATATGACACACAAAACTTATAAATACGTGTACATCATGAGGTAATAGTATGACGGTGGAACAAACGAATAGGCTATAAGAGAAGAATATAGAGTAAATTGCTAACATAAATAAATTTCATAAAGCATTTTAATAATTGAAATACCCAAAACAAACGTCAACGGAGCTTTTTCCGTTGCAGTTTAATTTATTTAACAAGTTCGCCCAATCGCTTCAACATTTCACGCGCATTTCAGAAAACTGTCCCCGAGTAAAATTCTTGAACATTTTTATATGACTTAACGTAATTTAACGAATGTAATATTTGCAATTATATTGATTGCTGTCAGATACTTTGAGATGTTCGAGAATCGAATATTCACTCGATAATTGTGAAGAAGGTTGTGTAAAATTCTTAAGTCACTTTTTTTGACCGCCTCGTTAGTCGAAAGCCAACTGCGAGGCTCGGGTTCGATTCCCGACGGGGGCAGGCATTTATGTGATGCACATTTAGATGTGTACATTTCCGGTATGAGTGTTTATTAATTTTGACTTCGTTGACTAATACCCATAACACTAGCATATAATTTACTTACTTTGGGGTTAGATTCAATTTGTGTAATTTTATTTGTTTATTTTCTCAGTGTTGGTGCTGCTCTTCTCAGTAGATATATTATTATAATATGGGTTTAAATAAATAATTGCCAACAAGACCACTGTAGGTAGAGTACTACTGTGCAGAAACTTGCTCGGGAAGCGAATTCGCCGCCTTACTTATTTCTGTAGACATAATGACACCGTCCTGCTCCAGTAAACAGATCGAACACCCGAGCTACAGGACAGCGACTCGCCTGTGACACCTGTGGTGTGTGTGTGTGTGTGTGTGTGTGTGTGTGTGTGTGTGTGTGTGTATGTGTGCTGTTTTGTCCACGTTATAAAATTCAGTTTTACATACATACATATCCTCACGCCAAGTCCCTTACGGGGTAGGTAGAGAGATTCGAGTGCCAGACCTCACGATCCTGACAAACCTGTTTTGTATGATACAATAAATACCTCCATTCTTTATTTAGATTGCATTTCATTGTTTAGTGTGGCCGTGTCCTTCTTTATTTTCTACATTCGAGATACTTATAAAAGTACCGGAAGAAGTTTAATAAATATGGGTGTATTGTATGTGTACCCAGAAACGCAAATATTCGGAAAGTCATCATTCAAATATCTGTCCTTTCGGGAACCAAACCCGGCACAGTTCGCGGTTGGCCAGTAGTGTGAAGTCCTAACCCCTTGACTAATGAGCCAGTAAATCGATTACAAGGCGCTAAATATATCGAATTCCCAATTATTATGCAAAATTATGTTCCCGTCTAATATCCCCAAAGAGATAAGCAGAGGCACAAACAGGACAAGACTAGCCGAAGACACTATCTCCCTCAATTTGATAGGTGGCAAGCCTATCGCCACATTGGGCACATTTCCAATACCAGAAAATTATATTCTTGTTAGAAAATTAAAAATAAATATTTCCCAACCCGTGGATCAAAAACGGGACCTCTAGAAGTCAATTTAGTAAATCAATTCAGGCGAGCATGTAATTTTAACAATAACCGAGTCGCAAATGCATTTCTAACACGATTTCAAATAGTTGCAATAGTCAGGCATTTGGTTTATTCAAAAAAAGTAAAAAATTAAATTGGACTAAAGTTACATAATATTTGCGATTGATAAAGCAAAACGCCTCCTTTTCTTGTCTCTTCAACCTTAAATTTTGGTTAATTTTGACCTCAAATACTGTATTATTTTATGTTTTTCGAACTGTTTTTGTCTTACTCTAGCCGTTCACGAATAATTGCAAAAAAAAAATACTTATTTTATTATTTTTTTCAATTATTGTCGAAGGTGGTATATACTTCAATGTCTACATTTTATTAGTAATACTTAAATATGAAAAATTGTAAAAAAATGCATAGAGAAATGCATTTCGATTTAAAAGTTATTTGACTGAATGATGAACCATCGGGAGCAAGCACTTTTTTATTTTTAGTTTATAACAGTTTTTACCGCTAACATAAAAAAGGTTTAATTAACTTTGTTTATTGTAATATTTTTCTTGACCATACACAAGGTCGTCCATATAACATGATTATTCTAGGTCATCTGAAGTCAACCTGCAAATGAATTTTTATCTCTCGTCTGTTGCTACTTGCTTCGGGGTCATTATTTCCAAGGAATTTTTGCCATTTTAGTTATTTTCACAGCATTATTTCATATGGAATTCTTTACTGAGTTCTGCCGATGTAAATACTATATTTGTTTTATAAAAGAGGGCCATACGAGCAATTTATAACCTAAGCCCAAGAGTTCTACTGGGAGAAGAATTCAAAGAAATTCAAATATTGTTACTGTAACTTTTCAGTATATCTTTGAAAATTTAATGTACGTTCAAAAGAATGTATATTCATTGACAAGAAATTGTGGTATACATCGTGTGAATACGAGGAATAAAAACAATCTTGCAGTGAATTTGTCTCGTCCCCACAGAGTAGGCGATTCTTTCTTGGGCCAAAGTATATGCTTTTACAACAAACTTCCCAATTATATAAAAGACCTGCCATTACATAAATTTAAAAACTGTGTCAAAGTGAATTTGTATGAAAAAGATTACTAAACCATTGCTGAATATCTATTTGATAAGATAGCTTGGAATTAATTGCTCCTCATAGAAGTCTCTTATTAATAGTAATGTGTGATGTATTATTAATGTGTCTGTATAGACAAGCCCGCTGAGTTTCTTGCCGAATCTTCTCAGTGTGTGGCCGCGTTCCGATCCGATAGTAGTTTTTTAGTATTATATAGACTCGTTATAAGTGCTTCCTGTAAGGTGAACGTGAATAAAATTATTTTCTGTTCTATTCTATTCTATTTAGGCAACCCTGGCCCATGAACTTTACGAGTCTTAAATAAACAATCATTTTCTCTTAAAATTAACGAATTATTCTGACCCGTGTCGGTATGCAGATAAAGTTTGCTATGGTATCATTTGTACATGCGTTTCAAACTTCTTGATATGTATTTGCAAGAAATGCAGGTCCATACAAGGACGTTCATACGCAAGGACTAAATGATGTGATTCACAATTTTCACAACCATCCTACCAAGTAACCAAGTTTATTTTCTTTACAAGCTCTAACGCAAAACTAGTACATGAAACAGTATAAAAACTACAAACCTACGAACATTCAAAACGGCACATTCAAGCAAACATGCCCATCGACGAAGCTCCTAAGCTGTTTTGCGGTGCGGTTTTTATGAGGCTCTACGTTGTAGAAGTTGCTACAGCATCATAACGAGCTACGCTCATATGCTACGTCATGTGACCTACCGTCTACACAGAACCCATACTATCAGTAAACGCTTTGTTTTTTTTTGTTTTTTTTATGACACCTTTTCATTTCCTTATTTCCTCGATCACTGATCGACGCCCGTGTAATTTTGTGTTGTTTACGTTAAAATGTCACACAAATAATAAATCACTTCATGGACGGGTATTGAATAGTGATGTGCTACACATAACGATTGCTATAGGAGTTATGTCGATAAACGTAACGCAATAACAGACCCGTTTTTTTACAAAATGTAAGAAACTAAGCTAAAGCCGGATACTTTTGTGCAAATATAATAACAATAATTAATAGTTATTAAACTTATAACACCCTCTCTTTCAGTTGGTAGATAAAAAGTGAAAGTAAATTGCAATGGAAATACTTTGAGTTTAACAAGAACCTACAGTATAGTAAGTGTTCTAGTGTCAGTGCTCACCAAAAAAATAAGAAAGATTCAAACCCATTTTTAAATTTTTTTTTTATAAGTTTTAGTTGGCTGATTAGACAGCATATAAAATTTAAAAAAGCTATACCATACAGTTCTTGCAACTCGCGAAGTCGAGTGGCCTTTACTTTTACAAACCTAATACTTACCAAATTACGAATTTTTTTATAGTTATTTGGCAAAGTCGTACATGAATTTATTTTTTCATGCAAACCACAAAGGTTTCTCTCACACGCACTAAAGTGTGCATGTGAGCGAAACCTAACTAATTTACAAATACGCGTTTATCACACGTGAAGGCCGAACGCCTTCTTGAGCTGCAAGAATTGATTTCGGCACCACTACTATATACAAAAATTAAATATGTAATCTAAACGTGATCAATTTTCTTTTTGTAGTTGCAAAATTTATGTTTCTATGGCAATCTGCTCTAGCTGCCGTCAAACTTTGTAAATGGTTGAAAACAATTGCATAGATAAATCTATTAACGACTACGAAAGGGCCTCAAGCTCGACGTCTCTGATTCTAGAAAGGAAACTAGTAACCATTGTGTTCCATCTTATAAGAATTTGTTGGAAAAAGGATTCCGGGAAATTGAGTCGCTTTAAAGCGAAATGTACTTTGAAAGTAATGTAAAGCTTTATTGAAGCTTAGTTCAGAATATGAGGCAACAAAAAGTCGCCGCCTATTGTACGGACTTTTCAAAGAGTATTTTTACCCAAGTGCAGGATTAAATTGGAGTTCAACTGAATATAAAAGTAGTATGAATAAATCGGCAGGCTTATAATGTAACTCGCAATAGCTAGGCTATTGCAGAAAATGCGCGATTTTAATGTAATAATTGCTAACTAAGATTACTTAAAAGAAAGTCAGTAAGTTTTTCACCCGTGTCGCGTAGAGGTAGGCAGAGGTACAACCAAATCTGCCTCGAATAGTGTAAGAGTTTTGTCCCACATTGTGATATATTAAGCTCTTATTTAACTATCAAAAACATACTATTGCTTTCGCAGGGCGATTGTATTTTAACTTAAGTTCAATCCATCAGCTTCCTCTTAGTTCTTTAATCAGGTCCTTGCCATTAACTCATTGACATCAGAAAATATGATAACAGATCTAGTTAAGACGAATCTAACGAATATGAATAAAATGAGTTTACCTGTTGGCATTCCTGGGTTAGGTCTCCTATCTTCGAGCTCCATCATCAGACCGACAGTTGTAAAAGCATATCCTAAGTGTTTTAATTGTTAGGTCTTTCATACGCTTAAAAGTGAAATAAATACCTATAGTGCATCTAATTTCCATTTCAACAGATCACGATAAACTATAGCTATAGCTATTGTTGAAGCCGATCTCCAATAAGAAGTTTTAATAATAGGCTCAAACTAAAATAAACTTACCAGAGGTTTGATTACTTCATTCGCGCAGTGGAAGCTTAACGAGGGAATTAAGGTGATAGTTAATTGGACTTCTCTGAACTCAAACAGATCGTGTTGTGAAGTCCCTGGTTCGTTGTTCCTGTGGTCTGTTCCGAAGGTATGCTTGGTAATTCCTGAACTATAACTCCCAATGAGCACTACACAAGCACTACACTAGTTTGTCCGACACCCAAGTCAAGATCACACCAAGGTTGCCCAAAGGAAGTGTTACTTAATTAATTTATATGCCGTTAATTCCGGTTAATTTTTACTAGACACACCACCGATAGCAATGTCCACAAGATCACATTCACCGTTGAATTTGTATTAAATTCCGATAAACCATTTACCCAAGCAGCCATTGCATGACACGTAAGACGCTTCTTCTCTTGTTAAAGAGTATTTATATTCCTTGCATAAGACAGAGTGTAGATAATGACAATCACAGATTAATCACGTATGACGTTTGACAGATGGCGTTCCGTTTTCGCCGGTTCCAAGTGACAAATACTGAACACTATAGTTATAGTTAAGGACTATCTCGATCACGTCAACTTTCAAATAAAAAAAATCGCATTAAAACCCGTCCATCTACTAAAACCCTACGATGCCTCAGCACACACGCACACGCACATACACGCACACCCACATACACAGACACGTCGAACTTATAACACCCCTCGTCTTGTGTCGGGGGAAAAACAAAAAATAAAAAAATATTGACTTTCATTTTTGTTCTGGGTTACATACATTACTTCCTTATTATTTGTAGTTTTTTAAGCTTAACATTAAATTTTGAAATTAAGCATGGTAAGATAAGTCTGTTTTCGGAAATGTGAAGTAACTGTCAATATAGTCGATTCTTACTCTATGAATTAACCATGTATATATAGAGGCATTGCCTATTTTTAAATCAGAGACCACCTTCGAAGTAGTTTTACTCCATCTCTACTCCGTGTTAAAAACTAAAACTATATAAATACTGATTTGTGTAATTTCAACATCAATCTTGGAGCAAAGTTAGACTGAATATAATCAATGTTTATTTATAGAGATATTTGTTACCGTCTTTTTAATAAACGTGGATTAAAGTACTTCAAGGGTCAACCTAGTATAATAGTCTTTATTACAATGTTACACAGACTATAATATCAACTTACAACTTACTTGGGAAACATCAACTGTACGACGAAGACAAAAGATGGACTTTGACAACGTCAGACATTGAAGCTCTCCTAAAATTGTTTTTTTATAAACCTAAGGTAGGTATAATAAGTGAAAAATACATTTTGAAGTAAAAGCCTTCGGTAACGCCACCACTTTTATGATGGGTAAAAAATGTTAAATTCGTGTTAAACTTGGTGTTGTTTTATCAATATAATTATTAGAAGATATTTATAAAAACTTTTGTGGTAGTAGAAAAATTATAACCACCATGAAATTACTTCAAATGCAAAACAGATGCAAAATAAGAAATATTATATTTTAGGAATATAAAGACATGTGCGACAGTTTGACTTTTAACAACCATTATGAAGTTCAGTCATATAAAATGCTTAGTTGAAATTCCCAAACTGGAACAGTATGTAGCGCAGATTTAATATCTGTGTAGAACTTGAAGTACACTTAAAGGCTTTCAAACGCTTAAACTTTAATATGAATAATTAAACTAGATTAAACTTTAAGAGTGTTCAAAGGGGATTCACAAATTTTACTCCTAATACTACAGTCATGGCTAAGTGCAGGGCTATCACATATTCAAAAAAAAGTTACACCAAAAAATTTCAAGAAGAAAATAGAAAATCTTTTTGAAAGCTACATATTTACGATACTTTGGTTTTTATATTATATCGGCACTTTTACCAGTATTATAACTTAAAATTACAAGGAAGCCTATTCATTTATAGCCTTTTAATTTTGTAATTATTTATTATTTTTACTTTCAAACTTTTTATACATAAAATTGTATATTTTACTTAGGCAACAACAAAAATGTATTACAACTTAAATACTTATTACTTGAATAATATTTTAGTTGTGTGTGCAAAATTGTGTGTACTTATTTATTTTTAAATGTTTCAGTTCTATAACATATAAAAATAAGTAAGATATCTCACAAAATGCCTTGAAAATTTGAATATGTTTATAAAAAGAAACCTAATCATATCAGCGTAATTGCTTCCAGAACTAGAACTTTTTAAACATCAAAGCTATCAGCTCATATCATAAATGATTGGAAATATAAATTGTTAACGACTTATTTTATCGAAGTTTCAGATCTCTTGCTGTTAAATAAAAATAGGGACCAACACTAATTTTATAATACATTTATTTTTATATTCGTTATTCAAAAAAAATATGGAATAAAAACTAAGGTTTTTATGGCTGCTTCAAAAACGATTTTACGTTTTTTCCACAAAATAAACACTTTTGGGTTTTTTCATTTTGAAACTTGCAATATCGGTTTCAACAAAACAAATGACATTAAAAAAGCTACAAATTTTTATTGGGGCTTTAGCCATCATGTCTTAAAAAAATCTTTGGTTTTTTATAAATTCAAATTCGAAATAGCTTTTATTACGTAGATCTATGCAAAGATTCTTGTAACGCGTCTTTATTATTCTAAAAACTACCACCGGATCGGAAAGCAGTCACTCACTGAGAAGATCCGGCGAAAGAAACTCAGCGGGCTTGTCTTTTTTCTTATAAATCTAATTTACAAAAGTTTATTACAATTACAAATAATTTGCAGAGATTGGCATGAAGATCAATTAATCCCAAGCATTTCTGTCTTCTAAATATTCT
This sequence comes from Calephelis virginiensis, assembly GCA_002245475.1. Classification (NCBI taxonomy): domain Eukaryota; kingdom Metazoa; phylum Arthropoda; class Insecta; order Lepidoptera; family Riodinidae; genus Calephelis; species Calephelis virginiensis. The sequence goes on along the minus strand of NJDC01010567.1, from coordinate 26,706 downwards.
GAAATCTTATAATAACCCTTACTATACAACTTTATCTTAATACATTTTTTAAATTTATTAAATGGTAAGTCTTTAATATGCTCGGGAAGTTTATTGTAAAAACGTATACATTGGCCCATGAAAGAATAACTGATTCTGTGGAGACGAGACTTATGCACAACAAGATTGTTTTTATTCCTTGTGTTTACAGCATGTACATCACAATTTTTCTTAAACAAACTTATATTTTTATAGACATATATCAAGTTTTCAAAAATATATTGAGAAGTCACCGTTAGAATTTTTATTTCTTTAAACTTTTCCCTGAGGGAAACTCGTGGGCCTAAATTATAAATTGCCCGTTTAGCCCTCTTTTGCAAGACAAATATTGTGTTTACCTGGGCCGAGCTTCCCCAGAGAAGAATGCCATAAGACATGATGCTGCCTAACTGCCTCATTTTCTTAACAGCGTAAGCTGCTGAGCTCAATTTGCTGGCAAGTTTTGCAATGTGCGGGCCCCACTGTAATTTTTATCTACAGTGATTCCTAAAAATGTGGTGGAATCTACTAGGTCCAGTTTGTTCCCATTGAGTTGTACATTGGTATCTACTTGCCTTACATTAGGCATTGAAAATTTGATGCACTTAATTTTTTTTTTCATTTAGAAAGAGATTGTTTACATTGAACCAGTGTACAACTTTTGAAATAGCATCGTTCGTTTCGTCGTACTTACCCAGTTGTCTTTTCACTTTAAATAATAGTGAAGTGTCAACCGCAAACAACACTATTCCATGATTATCCCTTACGTAGTAAGGCATGTCATTTATGAATATGAGAAACAAAAATGGTCCCAAAATGGAGCCCTGGGAGACACCCATGGTGACAGCAGCACCTGTTGATTTTACACCATTAATCTCGACTTTCTGAATTCTCCCGGTCAAATAAGAAATCAGAAGATTAAGTGACTTACTTTTAATTCCATAATGGCGAGGTTGCCTGATCAGAGTATCATGGTTAACGCAATCAAATGCCTTGGACAAATCACAGAGTACACCGAGTACAACTGTCCTCCAAGGCTTCATAAATTTTCTTTAACAATTCAACACCAGCATCGACGGTTGATCTACCCCTTGTATAAACCCAATAAGTTAAAATGTAATAACATTTGATTAAGTATATTTTTTTCAAATATTTTACTAAGAGTAGGCAGAATGATCTCCATTCTGCCGAGGTCGATAGTTGGTCGGATCAGACGAACTACCAGATTTAAATAGAGGTATAACCTTACTAATTTTCATTAGGTCAGGAAAAATGACATTTGAAACACAACAATTGAATATTACAGCTAGGTAAGGAGCAACTACATTTATTACTGAAGCAACCATTTTTAGAGAATGACCCCATAAATCTAAAGTATTCTTCATTTTTAACGATTCAAAGGCGTTTATTATGTCATTTTTATCAACAAACGAAAATTCAAAATTATTGTTACACTCTGTTACATGTTGCTTCAATAATGATTCTGCAATGACTGATTAAAAGTTAAGAACTCTTTTAGTTTCTGCTGCAATATTGGTGAAAAAATGTTCAAACTGCATTGCAACGTCCAATTCACCTTTTATGTCCACATTGTCACTCTTCAAACTGTAGTCATTATGAAACATTCTGGTTTCCCGGTTTCACAATTGATAATGTTTCAAGTACTTTTTTTTATTTGAAGATTGTTTAATAGTATTTGTCAAATACAAGGATTTAGCAGTGCTACAAGCCTTTTTGAAATTTTTGAATATTTTTTTACATATTATTTAAATACAATGGTGTGGTTATATGTTCTTTCATTATACAACTTAAATAATCTTTTTCTACTTTTATAAATTCCCAATGTTGCCCATTCACTAAAAGCTCTTCGATTAGTATTGATTGACATTTTCTTAAGTGTGAATGTCTGATGATGAACAGTTTGAATTAATGTAAACAATGACTTATATAATTCATATGGATCGTCATGATACGGCAACATTGGTAATTTTTCCAATAAGGCAGTTTCAAATCTTTATAGTCGGCTAGCATTGATAGGAACAAAAACAATGTTTTTTCTTTAGGCTTGTTGCAGAGTTCTCGGTAGTTTGACGAGTAAACCACAGTGATCTGACTCCATTTCGCTAATAACATTTTTGTTAAAGGGTGTCATATTTGTAAATATGTAATCGATGCAAGTGACACTTGTTGCAGTTATTCTGGTAGGCTTAAAGAAAATGTTGTGCAAGTTATATGACCTAAAGAGAGCTAAAAATTTTAATGAAAGTGTTGATGGTTCTAAAATGTTTATATTTAACTCACCACTGATAATAATATTTGACTTTGAATTAGAAGTTTTAAATAATATCTCTTCCATTTTGCTTTCAAAATCATCATAAGATGTGCAAGGGGGCTTGTATACACTTAACACAATAAATTGCTCAAACTCAATACAATCAATCTCAATAACTCGTTCAACAGAAAGGCTTACAGTGTCTTTACGTTCTTTAAATAGTAAAAATATTAATTACTCAATTTAATTAATCAATGAGCCACCATGTATCATCGTTGATCTGCTGAACGAGCTAGCAGCCTGGTGACTATTGAAGTTGAACATGAGCTGATGGCTCTTAAGCCAATGTTCAGTTACACACAAAATATCAACATTATTACAGTTCATAAACAACTCCAATTCTAAATCTTTGCCCATCAGTCCTTGAATGTTTTGGTGTATCAGGTTTAAATTACAAATATCTTTATTTTTATTATATGCTGATGGGTTCATTTTAACATCATTTTTTACATAACTTATATTAGGAACATTTATTGATTCAATTTGATTATATAAAGTGATGCTAGAGGTTGGCTCTATTGTCTCACCAAATAATTTAAATTATTTGGGTCATAAACTATTCGGACAGAATTACTTGACTGTTCAATAGAAGCAGCCATGTTAGCCAAATACTTGGCTAGCGATATTGCTATTTGTCGTTTAAAGTATAATGAAAGATAATAGCTATCTTTTGTCATCATGTAATTAAATCGAAGAAATGCATTTGAGTCAATAAGCTCAATTTTATTGTCATACATTGACATTGTATATAATTTCAAATTACACTTATATCTCAGATTTTTTTAGGCCTGTGGCAAGTTTTTACAATAGGGCAATGCAAAAAGATAAATCTTTTCCACCCTTAGAAGTGATAAATAGTCAAAGTATTTTTTAATTATGCTTAAATTAGCAATAGCTCTTCTCCCAATACAAATAATTAATTTGGTATCTCACGAACATTTTGAACAAATTTTTACTTTTTAAGTTACTTGTCAAAAACAACTTGAAAAGATTTTGAACTTGAACTTTCACCAGCGGATAAGTCGAATCCTTTTAATCCTCGAAGTAAAAGCAACCTACGGTGTAGTTTTAATTTTGTAGTAAAGCCTCTATAAAACCGATATCCAAATTTTTAGCAAAAATCCGTGGTCTATATTTATATGAGGGAAACTGGACATTGAGTACACTATATGAAAATATGTAACTCAAAAAAGAACGGCAATAGAAGAACATAATCATGAAATTAAAAACTTCTAATATCGCTTTGCAAAACAAAACCTAGAAATACATTTACAAATAATATAATAGCCGAGAACGCTCTCTATTCCCTCATATCTCAAACAAAAATCCGCAACGAAATCTTTTTTTTTTCATTTATTAGTTAGGATGCCACAGACAAACAGCAATACACGCGACAGACACACAAACATTTATAACGGCTAATAGATAGTAAAAAAATAGGTAAGTGTAAAGATAACTATTTATTACTAAATTCTGTCCGTGAATATCTCATACTTTGAAATAACTTAGTCTATGCCGCTAGGCCAGCTACTACGAACTATTTATATCTACATTGCACATAATATTATTTTTACTGGAATATTTGCACACTAAATAACAAGAACAAGAAATAGTGATTATACTGCCATTGATTTCATGACGTCCCGGGATAATACGTGTAATTACCTATTTTCTCTTAAATATAAGCGAAGCATATGGGTTTTAGTTAAATGTTAAAATAATATTTTAGTAATGTATGTTTTTATTATCATTATACACTTTTGCATGGCTTGAAAATGTCTAATTATGAATCAAATATAATTCAGATTAGAAAAGTATTTTTTACGTAACTAACCCTATCCATGCTTATTTGAAAATTTAGACATTTTGGGACTAAGACGATTTGCGATGTGTACGAAGTGTGGTACAGGTAATTTAGATAATCAGACAAATTGCAATTTAGACGATTTAGATAACTAGATTTTCTGAGATTTAGGCAATCCGCGTCCGACCCCTTATTTTCTATAAGTAAAAGTAAAAAAAGTAAGTATAAGTAGCCCAAAAATAAAGTTTCATGTTTCTTACTTCAAAAATGACAGTCTTCCATACAAAATTTCAAACCCTATTTCACCCGCTTACAATTTAAAATAAAAAGGGTAGAATTTCCAAAATTACGTAGTTAGTGGGTGTCTACTTAATAAAACGGTCCTAATTTCATGGCTGTAACTAGAACAGTTTTTGTTCGGCGATGATGAATCAGTCAGTCAGGACATGTTAATTTATAAGTATAGATTGTAGCGCCATCGTTTCGTCGTCAGCTACGATTTGGCCATCCTTCTTTAATCCCATCATCTTAATACGTAACGTTCATTTACTATACTGTTGTATAGACATTTTGTGGCTCACATTATACCTTATTTCACAACAACACAAGACAGTGAGGCACCTATAACATCTATAGTGTCGAAAGGCCACGGTTATCTCGAAAGTAATATATTCGCTTACACTTGTACTCAAGATCCCAAAATATGTGAAAGTAACAGATAGATTAAAGAAAGAATTCAACCATTTGGAGATATCTACTCATGCATAAACATAGAGCAATAGGCGGTAATCCAAGGGAAGGTCTCTTTACTAATTCCGGTATAATTTTATTGTTTGGTGTTAGAAGGGATTGCGCTGACAAAGCCAAGAACTCCCAAATTCGTTTGAGTCCCTTTATTCGAGGACTACTGCATACTATTACCGAATACTGGCTTTAAGTAAAATAAACCACTTTATTGAAAATATGCTCTTTAGAAAGTTATTCAAAGTGTATAATTCACAATGAGAACAATGAAGTTTTTTTTTAATTTGAACATTGGATATGTTTTTCATAATAGCAAGTGAAGTACTTGGGAATTTACAAGTGGCATCCTAAAATATGACAATTCATCGTTCACTGTCAAATATAAACAACTGTCTACTTAACATTATAATAACCCCCGTGTTGGTCCGGGTCCGCTGCGTGGAGTAGACCGTCACATCTCTCTGGCAGGTAAGAGGTCACAAGAGGCGAGCACAATTTTAAAAATATAAGTGATTACCAACGAGACCACTAGTGGTCAAGTGCTGTGCAATAACTTGCCCGGGTCGCCCGGGTTGGCCGGGTGGGCCGGGTGGGGTTGGCTTTTCGTGTATAACTATTATATCATATTCCATAACCACTCTTTGATGTTCCGGTCCTGCAGGCAGAGTAGACGGTAGATCACAAGAGGCCTGACTTGTCGGCCGCAGAACAGCAACGCATCTGTGATCACGGCCTACTTGTCATGAGTAAAGACTTTAAATGTTTTATTGTAAAATAATATTCTAAATGTTTCTAAGTGTGAGGTATGTATGTTTAAAACACTAATATGCAGTTAGCTCAATATTATGTACATTTATTGCCGATTTATTTTTTGTGCACTGGGTTATATGTACACGGTTATATGATGTTAAGTAGCCACCATCGCCCAAATCACATTTGTAGGATAAAGCTTTTGAAATTTCTTCTCCTCCTTTTTAAACTTAAACAAATCTCAATCTCAATAAAACAAAATCAAGTCCCCAAGAAAACTGAATGTTGTTCACTATTACAAATCGTACTTATTATTTAAAAAAAATACGTATACATATATTATTACATTTAAATTATATTGTATAATGATAGCATTCCTTCGTCAAAATAAATGTCTTTGTCTAAATACGAGGAAGCTCTCCCGATAAAATACATTATTTTTAAATTACTTTCTTTTCAAAGTTGTATTCAGAGCTTTCGAATTTTTGCTGCTGAAGTTGAGTGTTTTTAAATCAGTTGATATTTTTGAGATTACTTTCTACGTAAAATTAACATTTTATTTTTTTCTATCTAAAAATTCAATTATGAAAAAGTACTACACATATTTGTAATCAATTTTAAAAGAGGAGGTCACTAATTTGACTGATAGTCTTAGTATGTTTGTTACACGATTACTTGGCCAACTACAAATTTGATTTTAAGATTTTTCCAAATAAAGATAGGTCATGATTGCAAGGTGGTGCTATATTTACTTTAATACGATCCGATCAGTGCTCTTTGAGTTACGTGTACTTAATAATACACAAATTTTCGTTATTGCATGAAAATTTGTGCAATATTTTTGTAAAATAACCCACATACTCTATCTATCTCTCTACTACTCTCGCGGCTCGGAATCGCCAGCTATTTTAAAAAAAAGAAATTACTCAAATTAAGTAACTAGAACTGAATGAAAAACGATAGTGAATATAAACCCTAATCATTTTTTTACGATTTTTGTAACCGCACTGGTTTACAATAAGGTGTTTTTTCTTATTCATTATTTTTTTTAATTTAACGTACAGAAATGATTTCGTTTTAAGTTAAATTAGATACAAAAGAGTATTTTTTTAGTTTTTTTAACAATTACTGATTCCATATGAGGACAACAAACAAACATGAGGATAGTGACACGCAACGTTGGGGTTATTATCAGTAATCACTTCATACAGGCAACCGCACACTTCAACCTCCTATACCTATATAATATAGTACATTTCCTCTAAAGTAGGTACATGCAATATGCGACGACATTTCAAGTAATAAAACGCAGTAAAACTACGAAAAACCATTTTCAATTATAATGTTTTATGTAATATTGAGCATATTCCTCGATTCCCCGAGTTTCCACCGCCATGTCAGGACTTGAACTTACAATCCTATATTCCCTAAATAAAATCTAAAACACGTATTTTTTACTAAAACAAAAATTATACTGATTATTCGCGATATAAAAGTTTCTCTAATAAAATGTCTGTCCGTAAAGTTTCCCCGCAACTTCGCTTCATTCTATGAGAGAGTTAAAAATTCTCTTAACAGTTTCAGCTTTCAATAAAATAAAATTCCTTCATTGTGAAATGCAATTGGGGAGAATAGCCATGTTTTTTTTTTACTTATTTAGATGATATCCTTATGTAAACTGAAGACATTTTGGCAATATTACTGCGTCAAAATTATTCATATTTTTAATTTAATTTTGTAAGATATGTACTGTCTTTATTACAGATTTATAAAAGTTGCCGAACCATCTAATTAATTAATTATAATTGGCTATCGGTTGACAACGAAAGCGCCGCACTAGCAGCTACCTTGTGGCTACACCATAATCATTTAAAATGGCACTTTTTTGTCTAATTTTCACAAGCTTCTATTTTCATGTGTTGTAATTTAAGTGCTCCTCTGCAGAATAGACCATTTCTGCCTTCCTACCAGGCAGCTCGTAAAAGACGGGCATAGGCTTATCGTCATTATTACCTTGATATCTGACTAGGTGGCAGAGTTTTCGCAGCGACTCACCCGGATTGGTACCTATTCCTGCCACCATAACATCAGTGCTTGCTATTGACGTGTTCCAGTTTGGAGGATAAGGTAGCCTATAAACTTACTTTTGCTCGAGGCCTAACATCTCGGCCTCAGGCCGCCAACGCACCATTACCACCTTTGGTGTCTCCAGGCGGCGTGAATTTCTCACCATCAGGAAATTCGTCTGCTTGTTTGTCTTCCAAACTCATAAAAACATATATAAGTCTAGCATTACACTTTATACCGTTTCAATCGTTACACGTAGGCATGTGCACAAAGTAGACGTTGGAATTCTGAAAAACTATTTAATTAAAAAGTATATGACTTGTTATTTAATCAGTTTTTTTTTTATTTAAATAGCACAGTAGATATGCATGGTAAAGTATGTATGTATATTTCCATAGGTTTAAGACTCAAAGAGATTTTACATATTATAACATACAATAAAAATTAAAATAACATCTATATATTAATATAGGATGCCGAAATTTTGGACCCCTTTTTACGAAAATTGCGCTGACGCAGGAGCATAAAATTTAGTACACTTATAGCTTATGTGTAGGAGAAGTGTAGAACGCTTTTCAATAATGATGCTTATAAAGTACATTAAATCAATAAATAAAACATTACCTACACTACTATACATTTGACACACAAACAAATATATTGATGATAACGATAAAAGATCACAGATGACGCACTAAAAAGTTTGGAAACAAAGTAGTTGGTCTGGAGAAATGAAGATGGCGTTGTCATTAACAAGATTTTAAAATGTATTATGGTCGGATTCCGACCAACGGGCGAACACTAGTCACATTAAATGGACCAAGGAACAACTACCATTTCATAAGACGTCAACAACCTAAGGATTTTTGGCCATCGAGTCAAAACACGGTTGCAGTTTTATTGAATTTCGTGTAGTGAAACCAGAAGTCCGGGCTCCTTTTATAGAATAGACCATCTGTCTTCCTGCCAGACAGCTCGTAAAAGGCTAGCATAGGCTAACCGTCACTAACACCGTGACGTCCTACTAAGTGGTAGAGTTTCGCAGCGACTCGCCCGAATTGGTACCACTGCCTTACCTATTCCTGCCGCCACAACGTCCAATGCGTGCCGCTGACGTGTTCCAGTTCGGAGGGTAAGGTAGCTGGTAAACTTACTTTTGCTCGGGGCCTAACATCCCGGCCTCAGATTAACAAGGCACCATTTCCACCTTTGGTGTCTGTAGGCGGCGTGAATTTCTTACCATCAGGAAATCCGTCTGCTTGTTTGCCTTCCAGTATCATAAAAATAAATAAATTAGTGTAACGTGCATTTCGTTGTTACGTCCAAATACCATTAAATGAGCTTAAGTAAGGAAGTCGTCGCTTTAGGTGAGACTCAGACATTACATTTTATACCCCGATTTTGATAAATCGGATAACTTGGTGCAAACTTTAACTTAACTAATGGCAAATGCTAACGCCGATGCCAAAAAATGCTCTAAATAAAAAAGGTGATGATATCAATCTAGACTAGTTCTCAAAAAACCTAATTTTATTTTATTTATATAAAAAAAACTTCAACATTTTTAAAGAAAGTCTTCAAGTCAACATTAGTTTTGTAGTAATTCTACTTTTAATAAAGCGAGGTAAAACAGGTTGATCCCAATGATAGAGTAATTCCAAAGGCTGACCGTACCATTTAATAGGGAAATTCCTTGAACATACCGTAAATGTTTGATCGAAAGGCCAGCAGAAATCTAAGCGCGCCATTCCATAAACGTGCAAGCATTCAACTACTTGGCACTAAAATTTAAATTATATTTATTTATTTTTATTTCTTTATTAAAAAAGGTTGTTTTGTAATTGTTTCATTTTTATATATTTAATTAATATAATCCAGTTTTTTTGTTGTTGAGTATTGTACTTATCGTGAAAGGTACATTCTTTTCTTCTTCCACCTTGTTTTCACCCAAAAATTAATCGACCCTTTTAAATGTTTACATGATAAATCTGTAGAAGAGTGAATTCTATGCAATGAAGATATTTGAAACAAATAGGTGCAGGTCATTTGAAATTAGCACCAGAACGCATTTTTTGCATATCGACACTGGAAAGCGTAAACGCTGAATGTATGAACTTTACACTAGAGCCAAAAAACTTTTGAAATTTAAAAGAAAAACATAAGCCATGAACCATCACGCCTAGCATGCGGTTTTTAGCAATGTTGTGTAATTTGTGGTAACCTATAAAATGATCATTACCGTATCTTGCTAAAATTCCCTGGACAAGATTTAATAAGGGTTACAGCAATTGAAACGTTTTTAGACCAAGAAAACGCTGTAACTATAATAAACAATGTATGGAAGGTTCATTTTGTAATGTTTTTGGAAAATCATAAACGTCGTAACGACCACACTCTCTATTTTATAATGCTGTAAACAGAATCAATATTCAGTTGTAACAAAATAAAGTGCTGTAACCAATAGAATAATAGACAATAATTATCAGTTAAATATTGTAACTATGTCAGATGTTGAAATAAAAAAAAATTAAAAAAGGCATAAACTTACATTATTGTTTGGAACTCTTTCTCTTTGACTACACAATTATGAAATTAAACTATTTATTTATCCTTTATTACTCTTATATATTGACATATTGATTTTATATATTGACATATTTTAAATATAAAACTCTTCTTTTGTGTAGGTTTTTTGTTCGTCATTAATCTTCTTTCTGAACTGATCGAACTAAAAAAAGGAGGACATTTTTTTTAAATATTTATCTATTTGAGAACCCATGTTAATTTTTTGCCACTGGGAAACTGATAAATTATCAATATTTTTTTATATACTTAGACATCATTTTGAAAATGAAGTCGGTTTTTATCAGATTCGACATATTTAAAATACATAATTTGTATAACACGAGCGTCTTTCACAGTAAAACAACTTCCTTTCTCCTCAAGCTTATGAACTTTAATTCTGATCTGCCACGTACCTAAAGTGACCCCTCCTACCATTTTACCCATGGAGGACCACCTTATTTTAATGTGAAGTTACTATCGTTATCGTTTGTAATGTTGAAATTTGTACCTCAGTGACTTTTTAGAAACATTCACTGCTCAAAATTTCCTGCGCGTTTTTTAAAAATAAAAAACAATCTGTTAGAAGTTGTCAAAAAATATCAAAATAGCTAAACTATTGTTAACATTTAAAAAAAGACTTTCGGTAAGAGTCTCATAATCTCAACGGGTAGCGTTGGAGAGCTAATTATTATTCTTGTTTTTTGTGTTAGTTGTCGCCAAGAGGAAGTTCATATGAAAATGAAATAGGAAAACCAATATTATAATGTTACACTTACAGTCTGTCAGTAGCTTTCAATGTCATGCATGACCTTAAGTTCGCCAGGTCGGCTAGCTTTTAACCAACTCTAAAAAAGCAGGAGGTTTTCAATTTTAATGAACGTTTTAATTTTGAACGTTTGTTACGCGATTACTACGTCAAAAGACAACTGAGTTTGATGGTTAATTTTTTAAAAGATAGGTCACCAAAATTTTACACTGTGTAAAACTTTTTTTGTCCTAGAGCTACGAGAGTCGGTTCATTCGATGCAGAATTTTTTTCTGATTCTAACAGTGTAAAAAACGTATTTTCGAAATTCCGAGGGTTATAGCGTTTACGCTTTCTTGTGTCGATATTTAGAGATTTTGTCTATCTGTCTGTATCCAGAACGATATTCACACCGAAATTACTGAACGAATCGTAACAAAATTTAGCAAGTAGGTAGCCTCAGTTTGGATAAAAGTCATTTATTTAGTGGGTTCCCGTGGGAGAATGGTAAAAGTCTACATGTAAATAGAGCTATAATTGGTAGTCCGATTTTTTTAAATTTCATGTATGCATTATAGATTGTCTCGCATTTTTTTTAAGTCTTAAAAAATTCGTAATTAAGAAATTACAGACATAGCAAAACTCGGTATAAAGTGACCAAACAACTAGAATTCCGGATTGTAGAGAAATATTGAATGTACAAGTCACCTGAACCTAATTTCGGTTTTTTTGTGATAAATTCCAACCATACTGATTGTATAAATGTGAAAGTTTGTCTGTCTATTACGATTGGTTTAGATTTACTGACTAGAATCAGATTAGCGTTTACTGTGGACAGTCGCAGGTGATGTTGTGGGTGCAGCAAGTTATTAATTTTGGACAACTGTCTCGAATCTAACTTCTAATTGTTAAAATTCCTTACGTATAAAAATATATTTTTTGGGCTATTGGAAGGCAAACAAACGGACGGATTTTCTGACGGTAAGAAATTCATGCCGCCTGTATACACCAAAGTTAATAACCGTGCGTTGCCAACCTGAGGCCGGGATGTTAGGCCTCTATTCAAAGTAAGTTTGCCGGCTACCTTATCTTCCGAACCGGAACACGTCAACGGCAAGAGCTCACGTTATGGCGGAAGGAATAGATAAGACGTTGGTACCAATCAAGGAGAGTCGCTGCAAGACTACCACCTAGTCAGATGTCACGGTGTAAGTGACAGTCAGCCTATGCTCGTCTTTTAGCGCACTCGAAGTGCAAATTGCAGAAACTACCGCTTTAGATGTACGAATAGATATTATTTTGTGGAAACTGTAACTACTGTATAAATTTTCAAGACGATCTGTGCATATCTACATTTTTAAATATGTAAAAGAGTGAATTAGAAATACTACGTGCAAAAAATATCTGGAGCAGAACACATATATACTATTTTTAGATATTTTTTCTGCCTATTTATTTATCCGACTGTCTGTATTCCGAACACGATTCAGGCCCAATCTACTGTGGCGATCCTAGCGAAATTTGGCTGGTAGGTTTTGATATTCACAGATCGTCTTGAAAATTCATACAGTAGTTACAGTTTCCACAAAATAATATCTATTCGTGCATCTAAAGCGGTAGTTTCTGCAATTTGCACTTCGAGTGCGCTCAGACAAATATTGAATATAGATCGACAGTGTGGGAACAGTTTCTGCAACCATAATGGCTGCAATTTAGCCTTTTCATTGGGAACTAGAATGCGAGGCGTAATATCATAATCCTTGGAAATTACAATACGCTACAATGGTTCTGTTATTTATAGGATACATTTAGATTCAATATTCTTTGAATGTATTCCAAATATGTATTTAAAAATCGCTGACTATTTGTCGAAAGTGAGATATATGTATATAATTATGTACAAAATAAATGTTACTCGCGGGAAAACGCCCGCTTATTAAAGTTATTTAACGAACAATCTTAGATCGAAAAAAAGCGGACAAATTTAAATCCGTTTGATCCTTTGACACTGCGTAGCATTGTTGCCTCCTAAAGTGTCTTCTACTGTTGTTTATTTATTTTACATTAATTTAAGCGCACTTAAAGTGCAATTTGTAGGAACTCCCGTTTCCAATGTACATAACTAAATAATAATAATTTATTAATTTTAAAGTATTTGCAAACCACAATGTGGTAGAATATTTTGGAATGCTTAAATAGTTTTGTAACAACTTTTCACCACAAATTGCCACAAATAAATATTTCTCATTTTCATTTTATTGGCAATATTAGATATTTTAAATATTCTGTTAAAATTTCTGGTTAGCCTTTTATTCAACATTACGGACAAGTCTAACATACTAATGAGTATTTTTTCACATCTTAGTATATTTTAATAAATAAGTTGACATCTTATACGTAGGTCACATTATAATTTAGCGTAACTTAAAAAAACAACATGTTATGACCAAAATATTATCAAAATAATCTCCTTTACATTTTAAAAAATTTGTCATGCGATCGAACCTTTTTTTAAAACAGGAGGACTGCAAATCGGAACACATGTTTTCTACGTGCTGATTGAACTCTATGACTGCCTCTTCGGAGTTGGTAAAAGTAAAACCTCTCATCAAATCTTTGATTTTGGGGAAAATACAGAAACCACATTATTTCCTTGATGGCAGTTGAAAGCCGCCCTTTACGAAATTCGTCATGTAAAGAAACTCGACCTCTCAAAAATTCAGCAAACCATCGCCTCACGATGCTCAAACAAGGTGCTTTTTTCCCAAACGCATTTTGAAGACGAGCGGCACAGTCTTCCGGAGAAAGATAGCTTTTAAAATAAAAAAAATCATCGCTTTAAAATCATTTCGACGTAATTCCATTTTCGTTGCATACCTAGATGTGATAAAAAAACGATTGACAAATTATTTCCTGCCAATTGTTTTTTTTATTATTAAGAACGTTGCAACGTTTCAAAAATATAACATTTGAAATTGAAATATTTCCATTTAGCTAGAAGTGCAAAACTTTTAGTGCGCCCCATATAATATACTATATCAATTTATACAATTATATAACTTGTGACTAAGTGATAGATTAAATGTTACATGTTGTATGTTATGTTGACGACTTTGAGTCTAGTATCTCCAAACGTAAATCCCGCCTGTAATGTGATTTTATAGCATTATCACCTCATTTTGGCACTGACTACTAAGTAACTAGGTACACTACCACTAGTTCATATAGCTTTGTCCTTTATACTCACAAGTGAAGTGAGAACTATGTGAGTAACATGATGGTGAAGTCTATGTTGGCGAATTTTGGCACTTTTGTTTATTGTACCACTGTCGAACTCATTTTAAAGTCTTAATGGATCATTGTTTTTCAACTACTAGGGCGCATTTACAACGTCTCTGACCACTTTGTATTGAAATAGTTAGATATGCTGTAAATTGCTTCCTTTATACTTATATTTATTAAAATATACTTTTACAATTGGATATCTTTACTCTACATTGGGCTTATCATTTACATGAATAAGGTCTTAGCAACTTAGTGCTCAAAACTGTGCCTGGGTATTCTGAATACTTGCTTGACATAACACTAAATTTAGTTTAGACAGACATAAAATAAATAAATAAAAGCACTTTTAATATTTCATATTTACTTGCTTTACTGAAAACGTCCATCGACGTCTGATTTTTTAGCAACTTTAACCTTTTTAAGTTATTTATTTATTTTGATTTAATTATTCCGGAGATAACCTTTAAAAATGTTTTGATGATTTGATTATTCGTCAGCGTAAGTATTTTGTTTCTGAAGGAGCATAGATACCTTAAATGTGATAAAATATTTTTTTAAGAATAATAAACAGTTTGCATATTATCGATCTTTTCCAAGTACTTTCTTGACAGAGTAGTAAAACTACATAAATACAACAACTATTTACAACAAAAATTATACATTATTATTGTATCAAACAATATTAAAATACATAATAAATACATAATAAGTACATTTATTTATATACTCGAATATATACAATATACATTTATATACACGTAGAAGGGCCGAACAGGGCCACAGGAGGAGCTCATAATTTGTTGGCGTTGGTTGTTCCTCCGTAGCAAGAACAGTCCCTGTAGTAAACAACCAAGACTACCAAAACAAAGTTGTAACACCTCATCTAGTCGAACCTTATAACCATATTGTATAACTACGTAAACACGTTGCAGTATATGTGTGCCGAAGAGGAAGCAAGGGGCTCCACCCCGCTCCCCAGCATGAGTACTGACCAAATAATGCACCTCCCGGAAGGCCCGGCACTCACGCCTTGGATCATGATTGAATTAAGTATTACGATCCTGCAGATTCCCTATGTCATCCTGCGAAAGGGAAAAATAAGTACAGTCACGAGCATAAATATATACGAGATATAACCTCTATACGAGACAGCGGTACAAATACTGCGAGATGTACATAAGGTAGATCAAAAGAAACATGGTTGCTATGGTTTCAATGGTCGCAGCAGCTGTAGGCGAACTAACAGAAACACGTTAATAACGAATGAGCCATCCGTTACATCAACTGCTGTGCCACCTACTCTGCTCTGCTAAGAAGAAAAAGCATAAGTCAACATTTTAATAAATCAGCTTAATCACACTTTTGGACATACATAAAACATACATACATACATACAAGGATAAATTGTAAGCACCATCCAAATTTTGAAGTATGAAAGTTGAGGTTAAAACCAAAGTGAGTATTAAACATCGCTGTCCAATTGTAATATTTTCTTGTATAAATCCATTTAAAATAGTCCGTGAAAAGACTTCGATTGCAGTTAGCGTCTGTTACGAGTAAGTTAATGAACTTCAGACTCCGCACTCGGCGGCACGGGGTGCATTTCTTGCCCAATTTGAATTGTATCTATGTTAACATTCTAAACAAAATATTGTATGTATTGTTGAAAGTCAATATTTGATATCAAATTACTATTGATTACAGTTATTCATTTTCCTATATTGATTTTTAATAAATCGTGTGTGTCCCTTTTACCTTTAACTTCATCTAAGGCACTTATTATTTGATATTAAGGTCCTGATAACCTTGTGCCTCCTCAATATAAACTCGTTGTTTTATTTCACTTCACATTCATATATTAAAAATAGCAACATTTTCTATGTGATAAGACAACTAACAACCACACATCTCTCCTGATGGTGAGAAACAATCGTGGCCTACAAACATCACAGAAGTCATGGTCGCTGTTCGGTAGACGAAATTAATTTCGGAAATATCAGCAGATGAAAAACTAGGATACATGCCCGGGTAGGGAGTCAACACCTAAAGCGTATGTGTAGCAGATAGTGTACTAAAATTTACACCTGAGTCACTGGATAGTAGCACACTCGTAACATCTATGGTGTTTATGGCCACGGTTGTTTATTAGAAAAGATGTATGTTTGTTATAGTGCAAAAATAAAAATAATCAGAATTATATTTCGAGCTTAGAAATGAGTTGTTTGAAACAATTACTACGTTATTTACACATGTACTTACTCAATATTTCCATAATAAAATACAAGGCTTTAAGGGTTTAAGGTTTAAGTTAATAACAATGCAGTCTAAATACTAATGTTATATGGTCATGGGGTTTGTATCGCAATTTAACGTTTTAACTAAATTTTGCTTTTCATTTTTGTGCGAATTGTGAAAAGTTCTTGTGGCGCTTAAGGCGCGCAGTTTTTTAGCCGCTTTTTCCGTGATTTTACCGTAGGCTGAGCGTGGTGACTTTTTATAAAAAATCTGCAGCAATTTTCCACACAAGACAGTCCTTTCGCTTATTAAAATGTTTGTATAAAAATCTCGATGTGACCCGTTTTTAAACATTCATTACTTTTATTGGCACTGGGTTAATATTATTTATTAAAAAATATTTACCGCCACGACGAATCTATCTTGACATCCACCGTATGCTATATGTAAAAAGTCACGTACTACACAGTAGTGGTAATGTACCGCCGCTGCCATAGTGGTCGAAGTGATTACGAAGTAATTATAAAGGCACATCTTCTAGCAACTCCTTTATTAAAATTGTTAACTAGGAGTTTCACCATATTTAAATAGGTTCCGCCTGTCAGTCGCACTTCAATTAAGACTGGTCCTACTATTTTGTTTCCTATTTAGCCAGTATAACATTGACACTAAAACGCAGTTGGTGAAGACCCCATACTTATATATTGGTCTGAGAGTGTAGCCCAGTAGCACATGAGTAAAGAAATAGAACAGAGGCTAAGCTTCCTAAGAGCGTGCAAAATTGTTACTTATTCTGGTAGGGTTGCTACAGGAGGATAACATTAAATACACAAAACGGTTTTATATTTTGTTTTACTTTTTTCCAAGTTACAAACTAAACATTTTGTTTTTGTATTTCTTCTTTTTTTGCAATGATTTGTTATACCTTTTAAGAGAATGATAAATTCTTAACCTAACGTAAAGTTTTTTCAAATAATCTTTAAGAAAACACTCACAAAGCATATCACAAGGTATTAAGAAAATCGTTACCAATATTTACAATTGTGAATTTTAAATCAAAATATTCACGAAACTTAAATTCAAGCATTTCAAAAACCATAATATTGTAAACTTTCAGAGTTGAAGTCCTTACAATGAGTGAAAAAAGAATCTTTTCCTACATTTATTGCTTGCTCTGATCGCTTAACGTGTAATTTAATTTTCTCACATCCATGCTGTTCTAAACATTCGTTGTACAAGCAGCGCGACACTTATACTATGACATTTTTGTCCGGTAAAACAAACCGATAATCAGTCGTTCCTATTGTTAACTCAGGGACTGGAATTTCTTAAAGTCGGTGCATAGTGTGATGTTGTATTAAAATATTGATGGTCGTCTGGTTTCATTAATAATCTATAGAAATTTGGATCACAGTTTGTGAGTTTTAGTTTTTTTAATAATACGGCTTTCTTTAATAAACATACGGCTTCTTCTTAAAAAACAGGAGTGAGAAACAAAAATGACAACCGTCTGTCGACCCCTCAGCTTGTCTACTGGCCAGTGGCCATTCGCACGTAAACCGGTTTTATGTTGTGTTACCAGTTGCGGCGCGTACGTGAGCCGCCAGTGGACACGCACATATGCGCAACATGCTTGTATTATTGTACTTACGCCAGTGCGGCCACAACCAGTAGGCCGTGCGCGCGTAAACCGGTTTTATCCAGTTGCTGGGCGTACGTGACGAGCCGCCAGTGGACACGCACACATGCGCAACTTGCTTGTAGTGATGTACCTACGCCAGCGCGGTTGTATGAAGCTTGGTTTCTGTTCCGTTTTTTTACTCATGTGCCAGTAGTGTGCAACAGTTTCCACACATAATACCGATTTAAATTGAAACGTCTAATAACATCATGCGTGCTAGCACTGAGTTTCTTTCAAAACACCGGAGTTACCTACTCGTAATTTGAAAATTAAAAATTAGAATCAAAAAAATATCATCGTCATCATCATTAAAACAATAGTTAGTTATAATAAATATGCAACGACAGGTCATGGTGACACCTACTATCACCACACCAAACAAATACTAATGATTAACTGAATAGTGAACATTGCAGGCATATAGCAGCTTGCGCCGGGGTCCGCTGGGGTATATTTCGATAAACGGGGTGCGTGCCGCGGGATACGGCGGCTGGACCTTTGCGTGCTGTCGTATCTAGTCGGTCTAGCACGTGTCATTACGTCACAGGTTAGGGACCAGCGCATGAAATTACAATCCGCGGGAATCGTTAAATGTTTGGTTTACGTTATACGTCTTTAAATGTTCAGGAAACAAATATTTTTTTTACATTTTTTTTATTTTATAGATCAAAAATGTTATTGATTCCGAACCGTTCCTCAAAGAATATATAAATATTTTTAAATAGCAGATATCAACATAGTCGAGCATTGAAAACAAGAATGTGTTTACAAGACTAATTTTAGCTTTCAGAGTTTAGGGGCATTCAAGTTCTTAATGAATCAAATACTTTGCGACTTATTTCACGTGTAAAAACCATTTAAGTGTGTTTGTAAAGTAAAGGACTGGATTTTTTAAAATTAAAGTTACAGACAAATACAAAACGTGTATATCCCATAAACGAGCCTGGAATCAAAACGAGTTTAGGATTATTCAACATGAATTTTCAATTCATTTAGCAAAAATAAGCAAATACTTTAAGTACATTAACTATTGTAAAAGAAAAAAATTCAATGAAAAGTAATACATACTATCATTATTAATTAAATACAGATCTATACCGGTAATCCAGCATGCAAACTATGATTCGTAAACTTAGTTAGTTATGTATGAATGTAAAAAACATAATTTTCGTTTATACGTTTTGAATTAGATATTGTACTTTTTATATGTATTATAACTTGATTAAAAAGGTTACATGTAGATACACTTATTTTTATGGGCACAAATCTTAGATTAAGTGTAACAATACCGATGCAGGTAACTGTAGAGGCGGCATATATCAAGGGGATGATGTAATACAGAACTTTGAAGATAAAAAGAAACGTTTCAAAAATTTCCAAAAAAAACCAACAAACACAAGGTACACTTTTAGCAAATATTATTATTTACTTTACCTTATAACAAAGAACAGGGGAGCAAAACGTACAACTGGCCAATAGTGTGTAAAATAAGAGAAGAAAGTAATAAAACACGACCCAAGGTGAGATTTTTCAACTTCGTATTAAATCCTGACCCTTGAGTTAGCAATTTGATAGGGCTTTTCATCATAAGTAGTCATGGGTTCACCAGATGACGGCATCATAAAAACTTAGTACAGTCGGTTACAAAAACGGCTTACGAAAATATTTTATTCATAAATAAAGCGCAATACAGCTACAAAAAATATTAATTCTAAACGGGAAACTTGTTACCAGGAATATGACATTTTATCTGTAACCAAAACAAATGCTCCATCTGAGGAAATACTATATACATGTCATGCAAATATATTGAACACGCCCGCGTTTTCACAGGAACTCATTATGCGATCGAAGTTTAAAGTAGTCTATATGTTAATCCAGGTCACAATATATCTGTGTTCCAAATTTGGGGCAAGTATGTTCAGCCATTCGATCGTGAAAGACTAACAAACATTCGTACATACATACTCACAAACTTTCGCATTTATAATCGGTTGCACCCGCTTGCCAGAATTTCATTTGACATAATTTCACCTGCTATAATGGGCAACAGACATAATATTGTTTCTCATAATTTCATATGTCATAATATTTGTTTACTATGTTAGCCACTTGCAAGAAACTGTGTTTCCCATAACGTCAATTTCAATAATTTGCTAGCATGATTGTAAGCCGTATTATCACAAGCCATAACATCATTTATCATCAAAATAACTTCTAGAAAAAGATCATAAATTAGTTTTTTACAAAATGGTCAATAGGTTTAGGTATGGTTTGGTTTGGTTAGGTTAGTTTAGAACATGAAAAGCAACGCACGAGCCGAGCGAGCGAAGCGAGCGTGCCGCGGTAGCGGCCGGCGAAGTGCCAGAAAGTTAATCGCTTTTTAGAACAAAGGCGTTAGGTTAAATTTGAATGGATGCAACTTTGGGCGTATAAAGAGGTAAGAGATAAATAGGTATTATCACAAGCCTTAATATCATTTATCATCAAAATACATACATATCTTCACGTCAAGTCCTTTACGGGGTAGGCAGAGAGTATCGAGTACCAGACCTCACGATCCTGACAAACCTGGCTTGCTTCTTTCACATTCATAACCCTTTTCATACAAACACGCCGGTTTCGGAGACTCTTGACACCGCCCTCGAATAATATCCGATTGATCTGATCGTGAAATGTCAGCCTTGGTCTCCCCGGGTACCTATATCTATCCACATTCGCATTGTATATCTGCTTTGTCAATCTTTCATCTGTCATTCTTTCCACATGACCGAACCAACGGAGCATGCCCTTTCGCATTTTAACACCAACACTTTCTTTCAATCCCATCATCATCATCAAAATAACTTCTAGAAGAAGATCATAAATTAGTTTTTTACAAAATGGTCAATAGGGTTAGGTTTGGTTTGGTTAGGTTAGCTTATAACATGAAAGACAACGCACGAGCGTGCCGCGGTAGCAGTCGGCGAAGTGCCAGAAAGCTAATCGCTTTTTAGAACAAAGACGTTAGGTTAAATTTAAATGGAAGAGACTTTGGGCGTATAAAGAGGTACGAGATAAATAGGTATTAGAAATAAAAACTATAATATGTAATCAAACTGTCACATATTTATTAGAATTGCATAATCGTACTATGATATATTTATTACAATTTATATTTTACCTAATGCAAATACAAATTTTTGTTAGGCATTTAAATATTTTGTTGAATAATATTATTGCAATGAATGAAATGGATAACAATACTTATGGCACTCGTATAATGATGGAAACTAATTTTAGTGCGAAGAAGAGTATGTCACAAGTATATTATGGTCAACAAAACATTCAAGCAAACAAAAATTCGGGCAAATGAAATTCTGGCATTTGAATATATGACATAATATATTCTTCGGGGGAAAACAAAAGACAGCCATTTATAATAGAAGAATTTGAATGTAATCGATATAGATTAATTACTAGTTTGTCAAAAACTTTACAGACAAAAAGACAAACTTTATCGTTACAAAATGTAATAAAAATATTTTTTTAAATAAAAAAAATGTTGATTAATCTAATTCATAACATTTATTTTATTTCTCGAATTGTGTTTTTTTGAATAGTGTTTATAATATGATAAAAAGGTTTGACAAATCTGAATATTGTATATATATATATATTAGATATGCAGTACTACAAAGAACATTTTTATTATATTATAATTCTGCTCATTCTACAGATCTATATATTTTATTACCATAATATTACACTTAAGATTGTAAAATATAGTTTTATGGTATTATTTAATATCTCGCTTATTTTTATATCTACTGGGAAACCGTAAACAAGCATTTGTATGAAAAAAAGACGGGTTGCACTCCGGGAGTGCCGCCAGGAGTGAAAACTTAAATATTAACGAGTTAACTTAAATGTTACCATTTCATTCACATTCAAATGTGAATGAATTTTAATATTTTTTATGTCGCACTGAACGGATCGTGACGAAATATGGCTGGCAAATACTCTACAATGTTTAGAAATTGTCCCACAAATCTTTGAATCTAAGTTTCGAATTTTCCAAATTTCAAAAATAATAATTCTTAATTCTGCAAGGGGAAAGTTTGTCTGACTAATATACATTCATGAATTTTGTCCCAGATCAAACAAATCAAATGGGGTTCAAACAAGCAAAATGTCGGTTGAAGCTGCGGGCAACAACTTGTGATAACATAGTACGTAGTAGTTAGTAGTAGTAGTAGTAGTAGTATGCTTAGTACTAAATAGTAATAAATAAATAATAAACAGTAACAAAAAAATATAACAAAATATAGAAATAGCCTTTGTTAGTTACTGTACTCATCTGCAAATTTCTAACAACGATCTTATTTTCAAATTGACTTAATTGTAAACCGAGCCTATTCGACCTTTACAAGTTTGATACCTTTTTTTATTTACTTCGATTTATATTTTTAAATAAATAACTTGCCACAATTTCTTAAAATATCTTTAATGATAGTAGTATTTCAAAAAATATGCAAATCAAAAGAACACTAGATATTTTTTAAAATAACAAGTCCAGAGTTCTTAAAAACGCAAGCTTTTCGGTGTATTTTGCTTTTGTCCTGCATCGCTCAGGTTTCTCAAAACTTTTATTTTACTTGTCTTATTAGTATGCTTGAGCCAAATCTTGCTACTGAACTTTTGAGGTTGTTATTCACAAAGGAATGAAATTTGGTGTTATTATTAAGCTAAAATTGGGTTTGAGGTTTCTGAAAAATTTGAAATTATTTATTTTATGCTTTTTAAATGTAACTATGTCCACAGGCAAAAACTATGTTGTAAGCTATGACGTTCCAGTTCTATTCTCGTTTAGTATATATTATACCAGTTCCGTAAAGAGAGCATATTAAAAAGAATTCGCTCTGGCTTTGTGCTAACTTCTTGTAAATCCTTAGAAAACTTTGTACCCCCGGAACAAGCTCTCTCCTAAACACTCAAATGAAAGCTACAACATTACCAACTCTCACAACTTCTCAACTTTCCACCAAGTTCTGGCATTTTTATTTACTAAAATTCTCCGACAAATTAAGTACATGGATCGTGTTTGTTAGTGATTGTGTGTGGGTAGGTACCGTCGGGGCGTCCCGCGCTGTAAGAAACCAAGTTCGTTGCTGGCCAGCGATTTGACTACTTCAAGTACTGACTGCCAGTGTACTGGAAATGCACGGCTTATATACTAAAATATATGATAGAGTCAGCGAATTTGATTTTTTTTATGATAATGGAAGGCAAACAAGCAGACGGATTTCCTGATGTTAAGAAATACACGCCGCCTAGATACACCAAAAGTGGTAATGGAGCATCGCTTACCTAACATCCCGAATGTTAGGCCTCGAGCAAAAGTAAGTTTACCGGCTACCTTACCCTCCGAACCGGAACACGTCAACGGCAAGCATTGG
Organism: Calephelis virginiensis; assembly: GCA_002245475.1. Classification (NCBI taxonomy): domain Eukaryota; kingdom Metazoa; phylum Arthropoda; class Insecta; order Lepidoptera; family Riodinidae; genus Calephelis; species Calephelis virginiensis. The sequence goes on along the minus strand of NJDC01010567.1, from coordinate 3,042 downwards.
ATTTATGGCGGCAGGAATAGGTAAGGCGGTGGTACCAATTCGGGCGAGTCGCTGCCAAACTCTACCACCTAGTTGGATGTCACGGTATTAGTGACGGTAAGCTTATGCTCGACTTTTACGAGCTGCCTGGCAGGAAGGCAAATGGTCTATTTTGCAAAGGAGTCCGGACCAACACGGGGAATATAGAAGAAATGTAGGGTCGTAAAAGTATGTCCCTATTGGAACAAAAATTGTTTAGCATTTTAACTTTTTGTTACTGCGCAAAACCTAGTTTCTGCTTTCATAATTATTTCTGTGTCCGTTTGTGCCACCTCAACATTCAGCGCTATTTTTGAGCATACATAACCTGTTAATTTTTTATGCTTCAAGGTAAGATTTTTGTAGATGTAAGATTTTTACCTTAATGAAAGCTAGAGTTTGTTTAGATTGTGTGTATCTTTGTAAGTAGGTGTTCATGCTCGTATCCCTAAGAGATAGGCTGATAACAACAAGGGCACCAACGATTAGCCGAAGGTACTTAGTCCCACAATTTGATAAATTATAAACTATTACCAATAGGACACTTATCTAATACCTGGAAACGTTGTTTATTAAATAATAGAAAACACAAATTTTGAGTTGGTCGACTCATGCTATGAACCCGGCACCTTGAGTAGCGACTGTCAACATAAGACTACTAGAACAGAGAGCTTTTTTACATTTGTCACAACGTTAAAGCGGTCTTTAAATATGTCACTTATTGAACACAATACACACGCAAATATTCGCACACGCACACACAATAACTTTGCATTGTCATTTAACTTCATTAAAAATCACGACTTTTTCCTTTTTTTTATTTGCATCTGAATAAAGATTAAAAAAAAATACGGGCCAATGTTTTCTTTAGTCTCTTTATAACCATCGACCATACATCCCACTAGACGCCTATTCCTTATAATTTTGCATCAAAACAATTCTGGCAAATAGCTGAGGTGCGGGGAGGCGACGAACTGCTTTCTTATTGGCCCTTGCAATGACAACACGTCATATTCATAAACAGATATGTAAGGTTAGGAATGAGACATATTTAATACGAACAATATATTTTATCGATATGCCTTTTATTTTGTGAAGTACGACGTTGTAACGGATTATATCGCATTTTGTTATTGCACGTCACATCGCAGCTATGCAACTCAACATCTCAAGGTCACACATTTTTGCGGTTGAGAGTAATATCCGTACTTGAATATATTAGGTCCCTACATCTATAATTGGCGTTTTCCTAGGCACATTTGCCATCTCATAGGTAATTAATTGATCCCTCTACTAAAAAACCATTCGAACGGGAATCAATAAAATCTTTGGACGTGGTTTGGTCTGCACCATCGAAATTTAATTTTTCGAAAAATAATATATTCTGTTGAAGTTAGGTTTAGGTGCATGTTTTTTACATTCCAATTAATTCTCTTCTAATTGAGAAGCCGTCTGTTGTGCAGTATGTGGTCTAGCATTGTCATGAAGCAGCAGTGGTGTAAAGTGTATAAAACAATCTTCTGCAAAATGTTGAGATTTAATTCACTGTATTTGGAATTTGGAATTCGGAAACCAATTCTCTCATCTGGTTTCTTAAAATCAAATAGATAATAGATTTATTTATTTTATGATCTTGTAGATACCTGATATAAAAGACATACTTATCAAACATATTTGTTTTTATTAATTCCAGTAATTCCCACCTAAACTACAGAATATCGTTGAAATACTGTAAACAAATTAGTTTTTAAGTTGTTCCAGCCCTTTGAAAGTTTTATGACATACTGACCCTAACAGCCTATCGGAACCACTCTTGAATTTACATCACCCACATAACCACCTAATACACTTAAAAGAGTTCAATATAATCGGCCTAACTATTTATGAGTTATTCAATGACAAATAACAGCGTAGCAGAAGTTCAGTTTTCGATCCTGTTGGTCCGGGTCCGCTGACAAAAATAGATCACCTGCCCCTCTGCCAGGCACCAAGTAGAGGCGAACACAGGTAAAACAGGTAATTGTCAACAAGATCACGGGTGATACAGTGGTGTGCAGCAACTTCCCTGGATAGCTATTACCGCCTTACCTATTCCGGCCGCTATAATGACAGTGTCATATTCCGATTCGGAGGGTAGGGAAGCCAGTAGATTTGCACAATAGGCCTTACATTCCGACAGGACAGCAATGCACCTGTAACATCAATGGTAGACACCATTGACCATTGGCCATGATTATCTGTTACCATTAAGAGAGCCGTGTGCTTGTTCGCTGACTTCTCACATGATAAAGAGTTACTATCCAGAGGCCAACTCAAAAATACACAGAGTAAGAAGATTTTTATTGTTTCTGTCTGTGCTTAAATTTATCGATAAAACACATAAATACCTACATACAATGCCGGTATCCTATTCGGAATAAATAAATAAAAATATCTATAAAATAGATTTGCACATTAGTCCATCACTAGCTGTATGCAAACGAAAGTGATAGCTTGAAAATCACATGTGTAAGAAAGGGATAGAAACCCGCATCTAACATTGACTGACCAGTATATGATGAACTCCGATAAACATCAAATAATTAAAAATGCTATTATGAATGTTATTATTTTTAATTAACCTTCGGAAAGTTGTACCATCTTTTCGGTGATTTGAAGTGCGGCTGCTGTACCTTACCTATTATTTAATTGAACCAACAGTCAATTTCTATTGAATCTATTTTTTTTTATTTTTTATACAATAACGCGACAATGTTTACAGGTCACAAACCTGGTCGATACTGTTCATATCTTTTTAAGTAATAAGCTACATTAGAACAATTACACTTATGTGTTGACAGAACCGTGTTGCCTTATATGCGGCGTCTATTGGGATGTGTGGTCGATGTTTATAACAAATACAATGACAATGTGGTGACGATCAGTTTATCGGGAAGCGTATAGTAAATAAACTTTGACGCACTTTATGATTCGATATTCAAATTTCCGCTTTTTGCATACACAGAGAAAAACTAGTTAGGAAAA
>NJDC01010563.1:74674-86381 GCA_002245475.1 Calephelis virginiensis | reverse complement strand
TACATCCTACTATAACCTTTCTATCTTTGGCCTTTCTCACACTTTCAACCGTTGGTTGGCGTTGGCGCGTTCAGCAGGTTTTATTGCTGGAGGCGCCGCTGCCACACTGGCATAAGTTAATTTCTTTTGTGTTTCTTGATTTTCTTCTGTTATCATTTTTCAGCCTGCTTTTATACTTGGACACAGGTAAGCTCTTTGATACTTCAGTTTGTGGTTTGCGTGTGAGTGTAATTCTGCAGTTTTGTGTGAATGTTGAGTTTAGCGGGAGTTTTGGTTTCTGTGAAAGTTATATTACCTTCTTTGGTGCATTCACCTTGTTATCTTTTTTGGCTAGTGCGTGTTGTGGTTTATCAGGTTGTTTTTGTTTTGAGCTCATCTTGTCTTCGGAAAAAGGTTTTTGCTGGCTGCCTCCCATTCGCCTGTAAATCGCCTGACATTTGAGCATGACTGCTCTTGATCCGAATCAGGTATGCTGACTGTCTCATTACTACGTCGGGTATCCGTTTTCTTTGAAAGTGGGGGAGTCCTAATACCAAACATGATGTTATACAGTAGAACGCGTTATAATATACAAACAATAACAATTAAAACAACTAACTTGCTTTTAACACTCCAGCTTGTTAACTATCTGAACTATGACGGTTACTCTCGTTCTCTTGCGGATCACCGAATTATGGATTATATCTCGCAGAAAAACACCGAGGATAGCTCTCTCCATAGCACGCTGAGCGATTCTGAGCTTATTTAAGAGGCCAACATTTAGCATAACATGGTGAAAAGGTATAACCCGTTTAATTTGAAAGTAAGTCTAAAGGCATTTAGATTTAAGGCAACTAGTGTCATATGATTTAAGTGAATACAAAACATAGCAAACTTCATACTTTTATTTTTTATATAAATGTTGCGCCAAACTGCTTATTATATCCATATCCATATTCCATTATAAATGCGGAAGTCTGTCTGCATGATGCTCTCTTTCATGGATAAACTACTGTATCGATTTTGATGAATTTTATTACACATTTAGCAAAAGATCCGAGTTCAAATATAGGCATTTTTTTAAATTAAATCCCCAAAGCACATAAGGTATGAAAGTTTGGTAGCAATTCGCAAATATTTTATTAAAAAGCCATTTCTCCCAGTGAAATAGAAAATAAAATACTCATTTTTGGCTACTTAGAAAAAATATTTTTTACTGCCATATAAATAAAAAAAGTATAGTATCGTCACGCCCATATTCCCGAAAAGGGAGGTAGAGGTACAACCAGGGCACCCACGACTAGCCGAAGACGAAGTCCCACAATGTGATCGCCAACTGGGCATATATACAATCTCGGGCATAATTATTTTTATTAGAAAAATTGAAATATACATTTTCTTTTTTTCTTTGTTGCCCGACCCGGGTATCGATCCCGGGACCTCAAGAAGTCAAATCCAGCGCCGGATCGCTAGACCACAGAGACGAAATAAATAAAATGTTATGTGTATTGATGATATCTTCACCCGTGACCCATTTTGATCAAACACGGCTTAGATTGTAAATGCATCTTGCGATCTTGGTGTCTATAGACCGCTTCTGCTTTTCAATGTTTTTTTTTTGTTTTTTTTTTTGTTTTTATGTGGACAAGGACTCGGATCCCAGGCGTTAAGATATAACCGTTGCCTGTAGTCATCATAGATGTTACAGGTGCGTCGCTCTCCTGTGGCTGGGATATTCGACCTGTTGCTTGCTACCGGCTATCCTAACCTCCAGGCCGGAATATGACAGTCATTTATCGGCAGGAATATGTAGGGCGGTGGATCTTTATCCGAGCAAGTTGCTGATCAGCACTCTGCTGCCAGTGGCATTCTTAGTGTAGACATATTTTAACCAGTGCTCGCTTCTTAGCTGGCTGGCAGAGAGGCAGATGATCTATTCTACTCAACAGACCCGGACCAACATAAGAAAAAACGGGGTGATGCTGAAAAGGTTGGGGATATCAATTTGAATGTATGTTTATTTATATGTTTGTTATGCGATTACTATGGCATTTTTTTACCTTTTACCATTGGCATTACCATACAATTACTCGGCCAATAATTAACATATTATGATAATTATTTTGTGAGAAGATGAAGATAAGTTATAAAAATCAAAATATGTTTTTTTTATAAAAACGCGTAAATTTTCGTGTAAACATATTCTTCTGATTTTTGAAAAAAATGGTAAACTCTATCTCGGGCATTTTTTTTATTAAAAATTTGTAATAACAACACAAACAATAGTTACCTTACTTGAGGATTGAACCCAGGACATTCAACAATGGACCGCTAGATCAGAAAGGCGATCAGAGCAGAGAGGAGATAGAGAAAAATCTATGACGATGATGATGATGACGATGAACCGAAAAGTTAGCATGAATAAGTTCCTGGAAAAAAAAAATTTTTTCAATTTCCTAAAAAAAATGTTTCCTGGGATTGAATAAGTACCTTTTTAGTAATAGGTTTTCCACCTAAACCTATGTGGCATTAACTATATTTAGTTAGCTCTTTTTTTTTTGAATGACTAACTTGTTGCTAATCTTGCGATTTTTTGCAACTTCACCGAACTTTGTGGGCCGAGCAGAGTGCTCAACCCGAGACATCATTATTTAGATGGATTGGGCTGTTACCTACACCGCCAGCACCAAGGGCTGTCTCCCGGGAGACTGTACCTCGACTTGGTGCTGCGTTTTGGTTACTGGGTGGACTTGATGGAGGAGTATTTGTGGCTCATCGCTCGGCGTTAGGCGCCGGGCGCAAGAGAGGTCTTCTTCGCCGAGACCGGCGGCGACGGTGTAGTGTAATGTAGTTAGCTCTGGTTGTTTTTGTCCCTTTTTAGGGAACGTAGGTTTAGGGATAGTTTTCATATAAAATACATGGTTGAAATATTAAATAAAATCATCTTATTAGGTGTTTTCAAACAAATACCAGGTGGTAGTGCTATGAAGCAGCTTAGCAGTATTGTCGTGTTCCGTGCTGCAGGGAGAAGAACTGTTAAAGATGCAAGCGTGGCCTAAGTACCCAACCGTTAAATAGCAGAGCACCACCAATTTTTGGTATCTAATAATGACGTTGTTTTTAAATCGGGAGAACTACCTGTTTGATAAAAATATTTGAAAGAAAGAAAGAAAATATTTATTGACAGATTAAAACTTAATAACATCATTAAAAACAACTAAAGATTACTATTTGTTAATTTATTTATTTCGGGATTTCCAATTTTTGTATTTCAAATTATGTGCCCAGAGTAACTGTCATTATTGTAATAATAAAGTTTGTTTTCTTGATCCAGCTTCTGATTTTTGAGGAGTATTCTTGCCTTGATTGCCTTTCTTCTATGGAGTTCTGTGTCATAGAGACTCCTTTTACCTCGCTTGACATATCATGCTATTATAAAAAAAAATAACCTTCTCATAAATTGTCTATAACCTTGGATTGAGTTTTGGCGACATCGAGAGAAAAGATGGTCGAAGTTTTTTCATAATTATTGAATTTCGTGTTAATATTGAGTGAAATTAGTCAATTTTGGTGGCATTTTGTACAATTTTGTTCAGTAAAAGTGCACAAATGAAACAATCATAAAGAAATTAGCGTATAGTATATTTTCTCGTTGCCGCCAAATCTCGCTACATGAGCTTGTGTAAAAAGGCCACCGCTTTACCCAAGAGCCTGACATGACTTACTGACGACTTACGACTGATGACTAATTAAAATTAATTGAAATTGATATAAAATTTGATACAAATTTCTACTTAACTAATGGCTAAATAATAACGTGAAGGCCAAAACTTAAAGAAAGAAAGAAAGAAGAAGAACCTTGGATTCTATTTCTTTGGCACTTGTTATTATTCACCGCAGGTACTAAGTAGAACTTTAGCTATGCTAGCAGAAAGTCCCAGCTTTGCACGTGCAGACAAATTTCAATACATGTGAACCTTCTACTTGAATCACTCTATAGAAAATTGCAATACGTTGAGTAGTTTTAAAGATTTAAGCATACTTACGGACAGACAGCGGAAAGTGACTGTTTTGAATGTAGTGATTGGTACATACGCCATACCACACCTATAGAATGGCAAATTTTGTACCCGTACTCTAACAGTTTGATGTGTCTGTGTACATGTCTGTCTGTGGCATCTTCCACATACATACTTCTCAACAAATAAACCGATTCCGATGCGCATTGTAGTTTGAAAGCTGACGTTATTTAGATGTTTTTTAAATATTATGATAAATTTTGTCACAGGTTATTGAATTTAATTAAATTTATGATTTTATTGTATGCATATAGTTTATATTTGTATATTTTAAAGTTTGATATTGGAACGTATTATTTAATTTACAGATTAGCTTTGCTCGCGTTGAAGTCTTTTGTTCTTATTATTTTATTAAAATATATTTTGCGATACTAACGCATAGAAACGAACTAAATAAATACCTGCTACTATATCTCATGTCACTTTTAATGAAAAATATGATTTGGGTGGTATCTGTTTCAGTAAATAGTTTTTCTTAGAAGTAACTTGAAACTGCTTATTCAACTAGTTCTTGTGATAAAGCTAAACAATCTTTTAATTGAACTTAGCTTACAAACTTGAGCTTAAAATTCAGAAGGACTCCTCTACCATATAATTATTATAAAAATCAAACCGAATAACACTTAACAATTTAAAAAGTCAAACACCATAATTTTATAACGAGCCCTATCAATGAATCACTGCGCAGGGGCATAACTCACGCTTACTATAACGATCTATAGATCGTATAGATCTTTCAAAGAAATCATTGGAAAAAAGTACAAGAAGACAGCCATAATGCATGCCATTATAACCATCTCCCTCTAACTAGAAAGATCGCCTAAGTTAGAGTAAGACGGTACATTTTTTATTCAATGTGCATGTTCGAAAAAGCTCAGTATTGTTCAGGACGTGACACAGAGCGGACGTGCATTGGATTTTTGAGTTTAAAAAATGGTGATCGATTTTTAAAAACTGGACAAATTACGTAAAGCTTATGGATTATGTGCATGGTTTGTTTGTGAAAGTTTTGTATCTGTGATTCGAAGTTTCGTCTAACGGTTGGTACAAACTATTTTATTATCTATTATTTATTGTCTGTGAAACAAGATACACTATGATATATAATATTTGTCAACGTGATTTAGTGTTTAGAGTTTTATGTTTGTTTTGCGTACTACTGGAATTTTCGAGCTAAGTTATTAAACAAGTTTCAGATTCTTTTTAGTCTAAGCCATTCTCAGACTAATAAAATCTTTACCTTCCTTTTTTTGTAATCTAGCAAAAAATAAAGATGTTCAAACATACAAATTTCAAGTTTATTTTAAAGTTAGATATTTAAATTACAAATTTAAACAATATTTTCAACAACTTTATGGCTTTCAAAACCACTTTTCTAACTTTAATTATTTTTCTAAGCAAACTGACTCCTCTAGAAAAATATGAGAACTGTATGTTAATTAATTAAGGTATTTAAATGCAGCATGTGTCGACAAATAATATGTATACCTATAATGGTAGTGGCTAATAAAAATACGATGTTTGTAATTTCTATTTCAAATAAAAAAAAAACAAACAATACGTACCTAGTTAATTAAAGTGAGAAACAGAATCTGAAAAGTAATTTAGTTAATAATTACAGAAGTTGTATTTTTATATTATATTATATTTATACATATTATAAACAGGATATGTAACTAAATACATGAATTATTATTAATATAGACGTCGTTTTGAATGACTTAAGTAAATAGGTGCATATTTGTGTTAAACATCTGAGTATATTATCTTAAAACACTTTATAGCTATTCAGTTTCAGCTACTCTATTTTAAAAGGTTTTATCACCCTTTTTATCGCTAATGGGAGCGCTGCAAAAAATTTGTGATGAAAGTAACTCTCGCCGATTGCATTTACAAGAGTGATATCAGAGAGAGAGTTGTAAAGCAATTATTGGTGTAAAATAAAAAAGAGTATCCATTAATTCGGTCATGAGAAAAGGATAACAGATGAAAGCTTGACGAATAGATATAAAATACTAATGTGGATGGTCAAAAGTACTCTGGGAGACGTCGTGACATTCTACGATTCTAAAGTATCTTCACGCTCATATTCCTGAAGAGGTAAGCAGAGACACAATCAGGGCACCATGACTAGCCGAAGACACTAAGTCCCATAATGTTGGTAGGTGGTGGCGAGCCTATCGCCAACCGGGCACATATCCAATCCCGAGAAACTTTTTTTTTTATTAGAAAATTGGAAATACCCCAATTTTCTTTTTTTTTATAATAAAATTGAAAATATACATTTTCTAATTTTTTTGTCCGACCCAGGGGTCGAACCCGGGATCTCATGAAGTCCGACACCGGACCGCTTGACCACAGAGGCGATACACCTTATCGATATTTCAGAAAGCAAATGAATATCTCTGGACGATCTGATTTCACCCCAAATTAAATATATATACTGTGGTAAGATTATTAATCAATTACAACAATAAATATAAAATTCCAATTAAAACATGTTCAAGTCAAAGGTTGTCAAGATGAGACCGGCTCCTATTGATAAATACTTATAGAGCTAAGCTTGTAAGGTAGAGCTGTAGCTCTAGCTTTCAATTTCACTTAGCTCGAGCCTCACCTCATTTTGTAACTTAGTCGAAATATGTGGTTCGGGCGTTTTATTACTACTACAAGTTATATCGTATTCCTATGAGTAGTACCTAGTCTCTATAGTCTGGCAGTACGGCGTAGGATTTGACTCTCTTCTTTAAAAACAGCTTTTTATTTATTTATTTATTTCACATGGAAGACCAACAGCAACTTATACAATTAACATTATAACAGAAAAAAAACAGTAAGCCAATTACAGGTCCTCACTTATAGACACATATTAAACATTAATATATAAATGTTAACACTCCACCATGTGAACCGCCGTTTATGCCGTTTTAATTTAGACATTTTTAATCCCTAGACCAAGTGGTCTTGAGGTTCTGAGTTCGATATCCAGGTCGAGCTACAAAAAATAGAAAATATATTTTCAGTTTTCTAATATAAATAGCGATGCCTGGGATTGGATATGTGGCCAGGCCTATCATACTGTGGGCCTTAGTGTTTTCGGCTTTTCGTGGTTACTCTGATTGTTCCTCTGTCTACCCCTTCGGGAATAAAGGCGTGAAGATGCCACTAATAATATGTAAAGTAATTAAATGTAAATACAATTTTCATCTCGTCTACGTACCAGTAGCGAAAAGGCGACCCTCATCTTGGCAGGGGACTTGGTTGGCATTAATATTATAATAAATTTAATAAAACCAAACTTAGATACGGATAATCTATCCTTATTACACAAATACCTTGCTATGATGGAAATCGAACCCTAATTTATACGTATAGGTGGTATTCGACTTGCGCGCTAACCGATTGATGAGGCGGATAATAAATACGAGATTTATAATATCAAGTTAATAATTTTACTACAAAAAACAAACAATAGTTTTTATATTTTTTTTCCGTGTTGGTCGGTGCTTCTTTGCAGAATAGACCATCTGCCTTTCTACCAGGCAGCTCGTGAAAGGCGAGCATAGGCTTTACGTCACTAACACCGTGACTTCCTACTAGGTGGTAGAGTTTCGCTGCGACTCGTTCGGATTGGTACCACCGTCTTACCTATTGCTACCGCCATAACGTCAGTGCTTGCCGTTGATGTGTGCCGGTTCGGAGGGTGATGTTACCGGTAAATTTACTTTTGCTCTAGGCTTCCCAGTCTTAGGTACGCAACGCACCATTACAAACTTTAGTGTCTCTAGACGACGTGAATTTCTTACCAATAGGAAATCCGTCTGCTTGTTTGCTTTCCATTATCATAAAAATAAAAATAAACTTAGTTATAGCGCTATTTATATTTTCCCACAAAATGTACTCAGTGTGTGTGTGTGTGTGTGTGTGTGTGTGTGTGTGTGAACCATACACTAAGGTAAAGTTGACAACGCACAAAAATCTGCAGTGACTATAAGAGATGGAGCATGCGGTTTCCCACTTATACCATCATTTTAATAAATATGAACTAAAGTAGGAGTAAAGTTTATATTATAGTTTGTATCTCATTTGCATTGTAATAAAGACAATTATGGTAATTTAGTTGCGCACTCATTAAACTAATTTGAAGTTATCGCTATCTTCTTTCCATAAGAGCAATAGAAAGAGACAAAACACTTTTAGTGCTGTCAAATTAGTCCGTAAACGTAATTCCTAAGGATGTTTAATCTATCACTCGGAAAAAGTTGAGTAAAATCATCACGATTTGACATGTCCGGACTAATCTGACGTGTCTAAAGTGTTCCATCTCGTTTGTTTTTCTTTCATTTGAAAAAGACAGCCTATCTAAAATTAGTTTAATTTGTGAACAGCATAATCACCCCTATTACAAGGTTGGATCTTGGAGTGCTTACTTACTACTTACTTCATGTCTATTAATAAGATAGAGATATATAGATAGACTAGCTGAAACAGCAAACTTCGTATCGCTTGACATTAATGCTTCGACAGTAGCGCCGTCAGTCGGATCTAATGTGAAACATGCCAGAATCAACAACTACTTATTGTTAAAAAAATAATTAAAAAAAACATTTTCCAGGAGACCAAAATTGTGAATCTAAACCATTCTCGGATTCCCTTGAAGATACACAAAAGTTTCATCAACATCGGTCCAGTCGTCTAGAAGGAGTTCAGTGACATACACGAACACAAGAATTGTATATATAAAGATATAGAGATAGAGATTTGTCTGCCTTCATACCAATAAAACCTGAATAAAAAAAACACTGCGACTTTTAAGCTGTATAAAATATGACAATATTTTTTGTGAGGATACCGACTTCGATTTCCGCCCAACTGTGACGTTAGTGTCATGAATATTATGTTAATTTTTGGGTTTGGGTATAATTTATACTGGACTTTAAACAGTAGTTTGTTTTTTGGATACCTTTGTTAGTTATTTTTAAATTAAGCATTTTATTTCGAAAACAAGGATTGATTTATGTTTTGTTGAATTTTATTGGATAGCAAGTAAGCAGAGAGATTTCTTGATAATAATTTAAAAATCTTGAACATTACTTAAATGTATGTATTTTTAGTATTTGGAAAAGTTTTAACGTGAGTCTGGATTTCGATATGATACCTAAATAACAAATAGTTAATATTGTGTTGCCCATTTGTTTCTTCTGCGTTAAACTTCTTCAAAATAAATAACTTTACTAGCTATGAAACTCTAACCCTGAATCACAATAATAGCAAGCGACTAATTTATATTCTTAAAATTGTTTGTATTAATAAAGAATCATGTAATCAATACTATAAACAGTGTTTAAATAGTAGGTAAATAATTAAAATTACTTAAAATAAGAGCTAAGCTTCTAGCTCTATACACCCTAACTCTACCAACCCTAACCTCACAAACTTTACATATCACTGAAAATATGCGGCTAAATTGTTTTCCTAACGTCACATACTTTATAAGCATTGTTATTGAAAAATATTAGCCTTCTGCGTTTCTCCTACACATAAACTACAAGTGTGCCAAATTTTATGTTCCTGAGTCCGCGCAATTTTCGTAAAAAGGGGTCCAACGTTTTTGAATTACATATCAATACATATATGGATACTGCATTATAGATTATAGCTTAGCACAAATTGTATTTTGGAAAAGCACATATGTGTTCACATTAAACATTCAGCTTGTCCCATACCAAATAACTGGTCTGCTCTCTAAAGTAATAAAGCTGATAAGTCTATAGTCACAAATAAACTGGCATACATTTTAAAATTCATCGCTTTTCGCTTTTCGCCCATAAACGTATTTGACCTCTATGATAATTGATATAGAGGTTAATTCAAATATTTAAACAGCTCGTATTTTGTGTAAATTGACATAATATATTGATTTTAAACTATTACATATTTACATTAAAATATCGTAATAATATGCGTGACAAGCGAAAGTTAGAAAAAATGAACGAAATGGAAATTGCTACATAATTGGAAAGTCATGGGATAAAAAAGCTTTTACTCTCAATTTAAATGAAAATTTAGATTTTTGTGGAATAATTTAAGCCTACTCATGTAAGAAAGATAACGATGAATAGAATAGAATATACTTTTATTCACATTCACCTTACAAGAGGCACTTGTGACTAGTCTATATAATACTAAAACTACCACCGGATCGGAAAGTGGCCACACATTGAGAAGATCCGGCAAGAAACTCAGCGGGCTGTCTTTTTTTTCCTTATTCTATAAAAATTACATATAATTACTAGTAAGAGATTGGTATTAGGAGCAATTAATCCCAAGCACTCTTATCCGACAAATATTCAGCAACGGTATAGTACAACATTTTTTATACAATTTCACTTCGACACAATTTTTAAATTTATTTAATATCAGGTCTTCTATAAAAATGTATCGAATTAAGATTTTTCATTAACGGACAATCCCAATTATCAGTCTACAGTTAGATTCTAAAAACTTATTTATATTTTTTAATATTGAAAAGCCAATTATACTGAATTCAAAGGTCGCCTCTGTGGTCTATTGGTCTGGTGTTGGACACACTTCAACTTCCTGAGTCAAGCAATATAGAAAAAAAACTGTTTAAAAAAAAATAATTAAATTTTCTATTAAAACAACGTTACGTATTTTTATTTTAGCACTTGCCCTGTGCTTGGGATAGATTTCTATAAATTTTAAAGAAAGAAAAAAATTTCGCCCCAGACAGGATTTGAACCTGTAACCTTTCGTCTCAAGCCGACGAATGCTCGGAGTTAAAAATTTCGCCACGGGACTTGAATCCTCAGTAGCTCAATTGGTTAGAGCATTCGCCGGCTTGAGACGAAAGGTTACAGGTTCAAATCCTGTCTGGGGCGAATTTTTTTTTCTTTTTTTCTTTCTTTAAAATTTATAAAACAACGTTGTTCCGATTAGTTGAAATTTCATTGTTGTGTAGTGTGTACTTAAAAAGGTGTACTAATATTATATTATATTACTTATATAAATTACTAGTAAATACCCAATTGGCGATAACTATGCCAATCTTAAAATTGTGGGTCATCCTTCAGTTAGTCGTGGGTATTTTAGTTGCCTCTGCCTATCTTTTGGGGATACATGCGTAAAGATATTTTATTAATGATGGGTGTCTAGTTATTGACCTATAGTATCACCATCTCTTTGTAGGTAATTAAAATTGGCCGTTATTGAAAAAGTAGTAATTTCGATTCTATAATCATTGGACTAGTGGAATAACGGTAATAGTGCCAGGAATTATATATATAGAATATTCAGAAAGTATGAAGGTAGTAACACTACAGTGCCAAACACTGTGATTACGATGGCAGGAATAAGTATAGAGGTAGATCCCGATTGTAATTTACAATTTGCTATACAAAACTAAATATATATAAAAATATGGAAGTGTCAAGTTGTAGCACTACAGTGCCAAACACTGTGAGTCCAACGGCAGGAATAGATATAGAGGTAGATCCCGATCATACCTAATAATTTGCTGTACAAAACTATATATAAATGAAATATGGAAGTATGGAATTATGAAGTATGAAGTCGTGGTCAAAAGCTGTTGAAGAAAAGAATGAAATGTCCGTGAGAATGGACGGACA
>NJDC01010563.1:53701-64367 GCA_002245475.1 Calephelis virginiensis | reverse complement strand
CATGAAACAACCTGTTATCTGCGACTTTGACTGTGTATTCAATTATTTCAGGTTTTTCACAGGAAACCCCCTAATTTCCATTTCTAGGTAATAGACTAACTAGTACGTATGTCCAGACAGGATCGCCCCAGGGCGAAATTTTTTCTTTCTTTAAAATTTAAAGAAATTTATCCCAAGCACAGGGCAAGTGCTAAAATAAAAATACGTTTCAATAACTTATTTTAATATAAAGGGTGGGATTAGGTATATAGCTATCTGTGAAATCAATGGTTTTGACTAGGCGTCTCCAGAGGAGTCTCATGTGCTTATATGTTAGTAGCCAGTCCGGCGAACTTCGTGCAATAGTTACTAATAGTTTGTATGGAAAATTTAAAATATTATTTTTACTATTTCCCCTTCAATTTCCTGTTTTTAAGAGCCTTTTTCCGACAATAACTAATACAAAAAAAGATCCGATCAGACGTGAAGCGATGGCCACTGGGAATGGAGATTCGTTTTTTATATATTTTACAAAAACAGCAGTATGTTTCAGTTTTCCCGTCAAAACTACTACAAATTTTACATTTTTTTGGATGGAAACATTTTTTAAAATAAGAATAAAGGCTACTTTTGATCGTTTTGTTTTAACGGATTCCCAAGCTTAGTATACAAAAGTTATTGTTTGATTATAAAACAGACATATTTTTAGGAATCTGTTTATTTGACCTCTAATAAAAATATCGATATTCCGGACACTCTGTATAACAATACAGCCGACAATACGGCTATCATTTAATCGCTTTATTGATTCCTGACTGGGAATAGTACTTAGATTTACGCTCAATTATAGATCTGCTTAAGTCCAGATCGGTTTATGATACTTTATTTTTATTGAAGGACCACCCTTCGATCATTACAAGTACTAACTTTATGAACTAAATGTCAGTATTTTTAAAATATCAGCTCTCACTACACTAAAAATGATATATAAATTTTAACCTGTTATTGAAATCTTAAATTCAAAAAATCGCCTCTGTTGTCTAGCGATTCAGTTGTTGGACTTGACTGCATGAGATCCCGGGTTCGAATCACAGGTCGGGCAGCAAAAAGAAAATTGGGTTTTTCAAACTTTCATCTTCTTTTGCAAAAAAAATGTTGCTCGGGATAGGACATGTGCCCGGTTGGCGATAGGCTTGCCACCTATCACATTATGCGTCTTAGTATCTTCGGCCAGTCGTGGGTGCCCTGGTTGTGCCTCTGCATACCCCTTCCGGGATATGGGCGTGAAGATGCTTTTTTTAATTTAAAAACCCAACGAAACCTATACTTAATCTAGTTAAGAAGCATCTCAATAACGTCAGCTTTAAAAAAAAATATACCACAGACACATACGTACATAATATAGACATGTCACAAATGTAACATAAATCTTGGTTCATGGGCTATGAAAACCGTGGACTGATTAAAGCAATAGGTCTAAGACCTTTTTAAGAAAATTGATAGAAGGGCGTTACTTTTGCGGGAATCCATACTTAAATCCAAACAAAATTATTTAATTTGCAATTTCCCGCAAAAAAATCGTGTACGTATTATAGTGCTCCTGATGATGCTTCGGTTACGAAGCGAAACGTACGTTGTGTTTTTAGTAGTGTGTGTGTTGTTGGTGCCAATAAAACAGTTTGGTGGTGTGTGTAGTGTAGAGCTGGATATACTTGGAGTTTTTTTGAGGTATTTGGCCGGAAGCCAAGTAAGTCCAATTCACTAATAGCGCTCTATTTTTCCAGTTTTGTCACGCCATAATACGTATATATACCATTTTTTAGCCGAAAATGGCCAATTAAATATTTTTTTTGGATCTAAGACTTTTATAATGCGAGAACAAAGTATTAATTTAAACATCTATACACATAAATAAAATAAAAGTGCCTGTTTGTAATACTATAAAAAAAACACTTTTTACTTTTTTTTTCTACAATATACAGCAAAATAACGTTTTTTACAATTTTTGTCTGTCGGTTTATTGCGGCTAATCTCGGAAATGATCATTCTAATGTCAACAGGACTTTCACTGACAGGTAGCTGATGTAATAAAAAGCAAAATGGGTTCTATCATTTAAAAAAAATATAAATAATCTATACAAATAAATAAAATGGGATTGCCTGATTGTAATTTTAAAATAACCGCTTTATACATGCATATGAATGTATATACGGTACACATTTTCTGGCTGCCTATCTGCCGGTGTGTGTGTTTGTACCGGCTAACCTCTGAAACGACTGGACCGATGTTAAAGAAACTTGCACGGGCACATGCTCCTTTTGGTTTAGAAAAATTCTAAATAAACTAAATAACTTTCTTGATACATCCATGTAACATTTTCAATCAGCTAGTTTTAAAATTAAATGATTAAATTTACAAATCACAGTTACATAAAGTTAATGACGATTAATTGCTATTTTTATAAGTAAAATGATAACATTTTTTGCCAGTGTCGCGATTCCTGGACGTACCTAATTGCATCGTTATTTACAATACTTTTTATATAAAGTTGTCATTTTCGGCGACTCTTGACTCTATCCATATACATATAGATATATAAATCAATTGCTGTTCGTTAGTCTCGCTAAAGCTCGAGAACAGCTGAACCGATTTAGGTAATTTTGGTTTTAAATTATTTGTTCAAGTCCCGGGAAGATTTAAAAGATAAGAAAAAAGGGAAAACTGAGAGAGAAACACCATTTTAACTTTTCCCAATATAGATATGTCTGTGTATATATCTATATACACAGATAGATCGACGAGACAATTTAAAGCGGAAATATTAAAATTACTTGTTCAAGTCCCGGGTAGATTTAAAAGATAAGAAAAAAGGGAAAACTGCGAGAAAAACACAATTTTAACTTTTCCCAATATAGATATGTCTGTGTATATATCTATATACACATGTCTGTGTATATATCTATATACACAGATAGATCGAAGAGACAATTTAAAGCGGAAATATTGAAATTAAAGGACCTATTTGAAATGATATATTCACGACAGCTGTGTGTGGGCGAAGAGAGTGCGACAGAGATCGGGGTCAGTATTGTGGCGATGTTTTAGAAACTAAAGGATAATGTGTTAAATACGTATCTATACTCTCTTCTTGACTTTCCTTCGTAGTCCTGTATGGCTTCTCTGAATAAATTTGCCTGATTCTAAGCATCCCAAAATAGAGTTTCCATCATCAGATCCTGGCTTTGTTAAAGTGGAACCGTGAATCCTAAAAAAATCTAAGTTGAAAGGACGTAAAAAAATAAAAAGGCAACATTATTGATATCAAAATTACAATGATAAAACGTTTGTAATGATAATTGGGCTTTAAGATACCAGTCTAGCGGCCGTCCTCAGAGACTTCTATACAAAAAGTTTTCAAGACGAAAATAAATATCTGCACGTATATCCCCGAAGAGGTAGGCAGAGGAATAACCAGGGTACTCACGACAAGCCGGACACTAAGTCCCACAATGTAATAGGTGGCAAGCCTATCGCCAACCGGGCACATATCCAATCCCAGGCAATAATTTCCTAATTTAATTTTGGTGCCCGCTCCGAGGATTGAACCGGGGACCTCAAGAATTCAAGTCCGACGCCGGACCGCTAGACCAAAGAGGCGATCAAATTTTCTATACGAAATTATGACTTAATGACAGTTAAAATGTTCTCTCTTAGTAAGAATATGTGAGTGCAACCGTTAGGTTGGCAATGCACTATAAAATGTTAATGTAGACACGCAGTGAATTAGAAAATTCGTCTGCTTGTTTGCCTATAAAAAACCAGTTTGACAGCATCATTAAATTTCATATTGTTACTTAAATACAGTTGTGCTAACCGTTTCTATATCTTGCGTCCAAACTAATAAAACAACAGGGGCTCTGCCTTAACGAAGCAAAAAGCTGCTCCTGCGCATATGGTCATTATAGACATAGTTTCCAAGTAAAAACGGGGGAAAACCGCCGGCAACTACTAGGTATGCATTCAGTTATGGATTTAAGGCTAATTAGAAAAGCTTAAGTGCCTATATGTCAATGTTATAACTTTTTACAAGTATTTTATAAAACTATCCTAAGCAACTATGCAACGAGTATCTTTAAGGATTTAACTTTAGTTTTTTTTGAATGACTAATTTGTAAATCTTACGATTTTTTACAACTTCACCGAACTTTAACTTTAGTTTATCTCTGTGGCCTCAGGCCTTTACCATGAGTTGGTATATATTACGTTCAGAAAGTAACGTATCAAAATCTATGACACTTTTAATTTAAGAATGTGTTTCTCTTAGTTACCAATAGAGGCGCTTTTCAAAGAATTCATACAAATAATTTACAGAGACGGTAGTGAGTACAGTAAAATTGACAATCCGCAAACTCATGGTAAGAGCTCAGTAGTCTGGTTCGGTGTTGGTTGCTGGTGTTGGTGACATGAGTCATTTCATGTGTTGCTATTCGATCAACAGTGTTTGGCACTGTCGTATTCCCATGCAGAGTATTGAGAACATAGCACGTCGTATTATGGTCAACTTCATCTGGTGATTCTACCTTCTACTACTTAACACGATAATGGCGAGCATTGACGCCATAGCTTCAAGTACAATTGAGTTTATTTTATCATGCAATATAAATGTTATATTTTTATTTATTAAAGTTCTTTTAGCCAAGTCCTGAGGATAAAAAAAATCTATTTCATTTGTGGGGTAGGTAGGTACTTTATAAGGTCGTCGCAAGTGCCGACAATGCATAACACTTTTTGTAATTACTACTTAGGTAGGTAGGTTTTTGCAATTAATATTACCTAACCTAGTCACTTGGGTGTTCCAAACAGATAAACAGGCCTGTTATTATATTAATACTAGCGTCCCGCCCCGGCTTCGCACAAGTATTAAATATACATGTAAACCTTCCTTTTCAATCACTATATCTATTAAAAAAACTGTATCAAAATGTGATGGGTAGTTTTAAAGATTTTAGCATACAAAGGGACATATAAGAACAGAGAAAGCGACTTTGTTTTATATTTTGTAGTGATAAAATTTCCGTGTCACAATGTTAGTTACCGAACTCCTCCAAAACGGTTTGACCGATTCTCATAAAATTTTGTGAGCATATTGAGTAGGTCTGAGAATCGGCTAACATATATATTTTTATAACCCTAAGTGATTAGGGTGAATCACAGCAAAAAAATAGCAGAACAACCCCTGCCGGGTCAGCTAGTATTAATGTAAACAACAACGGACAACTGAGAATAAAACCTAGGAACTCGTACAGTAAAACCAACACTGCTACACAAATAAGGCAATTTTACAGATTGTATTTTTAAGAATGATTAAGCACGATGACGTGACGTTTAAAATCATTATAACTTAAAGTGAAAGTCGGTTAAGAGCACTCGATATGAATAACTTGAGGACCATTGAATTATAAAAAAAACAGTTATAGACATATATTGTACTTAGTTTTTAACTGCATAAGTACCGTATTTTTTATGATAATGGAAGGCAAACAAGCAGACGGATTTCTTGATGGTAAGAAATTCACGCCGCTTAGAGACCACTTACCAAAGGTGGTAATGGTGTGTTACCAACCTGAGGCTAGGCTGTTAGGCCTCGAGCAAAAGTAAGTTTACCGGCTATCTTACCCACCGAACCGGAACAGGAACACGCCAACGGCAAGCATTGGACGTTATGGTGGCAGGAATAGGTAAGGCGGTGGTACCAATCCGGGCGAGTCGCTGCGAAACTATACTACCTGTTGGAATATCACGGTGTTAGTGATTGTAAGCCTATGCTCGCCTTTTACGAGTTGCCTGGCAGGAAGGCAGATGGTCTATAGTGCAACGAAGCCCGGGGGAACAACCAACACGGGGAAACCCCCGTATGATATAAAAATTATTTTAAAACGAAGTGTTCAAATATGCCTGATGTGTTTTTTTCCGATCGACCGCCTTGTTGGGGGGCTAGCTTACACGTCTAACTCTACCGACCAATTACAAGGCTCGGGTTCGATTCCCGAAGGAGACATACATTTGTGTGATGAACAATTAGATGTTTACATCCGCGTCTGGATGTTTATTAAACACTCTAGTACCTATTTAAATATATCTCTGTATTAGAACCGTTGGCTATAATACAAGCATTATAATTACCTTGCTTTGGGGTTATATTCAATTTATGTAACTTCTCCAGATATATTTATTTATTTATATACATTTTTTCCTCCAAATTTGTGAGAATCGTAAATTCAAGATGTGATGTAGCTAAGTAACTCAATCACCTTAACTTTCAAATAAAAAACCGCATCGAAATCGGTCCTTTCGGTCAAAAGTTATGCCACAGTAAGACAAACAAACACGTCAAACTTATAGTACCCCTTGTGTTCTCTAGGGGGTTAAAAGTAATAATAGGTCACAAGGACACTTATTAATTAGAAACATTTTTTAATTTTGTTCGTCTATTTAAAGAACTTTACTAATATGAATAAAGTTAATAGCAAGAAAATTTTTATTTCACAGAGACCATACTAGCAGGTTCTTATATAGAGGTCAGTGAACTAGCACACGGCCCCGATGGTAAGAGATAACATTGGCTTATAAACACCATAGATGTTACAAGTGCGTCGCTCGTGTGGCCGGGATGATAGGGTTATTGTGCGAGTTTGCCAGCTACTCCTGTTCTCCGGGCCGGAATATGACCGAGTTATGGCGGCAGGAATAGGTAAGGCGGGGGATCCTTGCCCTAACAAGATGCTGCACAGCACTCTGCCAACAGTGGTCTTATTAATGTAGGTCACATTTCAACCAGTGTTCCCTTCTTACAAGCTGCCTGACAAAAAGGCAGATGGTCTACTTAGAGGACCCGGACGAACAAGGGGACTAGATGGGGTTGATTAGGATTTTTATAGGTTTTTATCAACTAAACTACAAAATCAATACAAAATGAATTGTTATTATCTAAAGTTACAGGAGGATAAACAGTCTCGTATTTTCAACAGTCGTACTTTACATTTTCCTAATTCCAAAAAGAATAAAAAGGAAGAGAAGTAGTTATTTATTCGTTGAGGATAGTTGGTTAACTTGTAGGTTGGCACTTGGCAGTACCAACCTAAGTCTGTAGGCGACTTGCATTTAACAAAAAAACTCATTCCCTTTCTAACAATAAAAAAATAGTTTGAATAATTTGTGTTTTTGTGTTATTAATGCCTAGGAAGCTAAAGTCTTATTCATTTAAAACAAAAGCAATAAAACGTTAAACCGACGAGCCGTGACACAGAATGTGTTTAACAAAATTCTTACAACATGAAAAAAAGTCTTACAAGCTCACAAAAAAATAAAAAACATACACAGACCCGTCACAAAAAACTTGTTACGGGCTATGGGATGTATATGGAGCTGTTAATGATGCTTGATAAATAATAAATTGTATTTTCTTATAGTATTAGCAGGAAAAGGAGCATATGGATTATCTGGTTGTATGTTCACGCTTCTTTTAGATATACCAATATTTTTTTATAATTTAGTAGAGAAATAAGGGAGACAACTTTTTCATACTACGAAATATACATAGCTTATAATAGCTTATAGAAGTTGTTAGAGTTATATTGTTAAACTTATGAAACGCTTATTTAATACTCTATTACTTATTCTTACTCTATTTTCGAAACTAAAATATGAAAATGGCAAGCACTAATTGGTAACGGTAAAATATCTAACCCAGAATTAATTTTGTGTTTAATTACGTGAAACTATAACCAAGTCTGACTAATAATGACAGAAATCATTTGTATAAAGTAATCTTAATACCTACATTCTTCTAATATCTTTGGTCTGGTTATCAGTCTATATCTTAATAAATTTTACTTCTAGTATAATGAAAATAACTAGCTGATGGTTTTGGAAATGTTTGCAAGTCACCTAATCCCCGAAGAGATTAAACCCAACAATAACGAGTACTGTCATTTAACATACAGAACAAACATTGATGGCTTTAGTGTTTGCCATTTTAAATTTCGTGTTCTTTTAATTTAGTGTCTACCTAAGGACCACTAATATTACTAAGTTTTCAATATTGTATTAACTATAAAGTATTAATAATTTAAGTTCTAGTGTAAATTCTACAAAAAATAAACGTACCGTAAGTGGTAATATCATCTCCATAAAACCCTGTACTCCTAAACAAATGGGCGTGCTCTAACTGGTTGGAATCATAAAAACAATTACTAACACACCGATGTTAATTGAATTATTATTAGTAAATTGTTGGCTAACTTAATAATTGTGTGGTGCTATCCCCACTATATAATTATTTTTTTATCTAACAGTACATTTTTTTTATTTTCAACTTTGTTATTTTGAGCTTCCTTTTAAGTGGAGATGGAATTTATTGACTAAGTATTATTAAGGATTACGTATAATACAGTTGTGTGTACTTTTTTATAACAGTGTGCAATTAGTGGATGTAAATGTAATTGTTTTAGTTAATTAATTTAATATTGGCTTTAATAAATTTAAATGTTTAACATTGTTTAACTTTTTCAAAGGATTCCAAATAGCAAACAGTTTAGTTTCTTTTCTTTGTAGTTTATTTTTCCATTTAACTTTATTTATTTTTGTCAAAAATGTTGCTCGGGATAGGCTACGGTGCCCGGTTGGCGATAGACTTGCCACCTATCATATTGTGGGACTTAGTATCTTCGGCTAGTCGTGGGTACCCTGGTTGTGCCTCTGCCTACCTGTTCGGGGATATGGGCGTGAAGATACTACTTACTTAATTTTGTCGTATGTAAATATACGTCTAACCGTATTTAATCAGTCTTAAAATACTAAGACCATTCCAAAACAATTCACTTCACCGCGTCTTATTATATACTTAAAGTTTTGAAGTTAATTATAGTTTTTATGTGAAAGGTCAGAGTATAGAGGTAACATAGATGCTGCGGCCGGGATGTCATGCCTGTTGCGCAAGTATACAGGCTACACCTCTCTCCAAACCGGAATATGGCAGAGTCATTATGGCAGCAGAAATTGGTAAAGCGGGTAATTCCTACCCGGGCAAGTTGCTTCCACCAGTGATTTAGTTGGTAATGGCTATTACCTGTGCTCGTTATTCTACCCAGTGGACCCGGACCAAAACGGGGTAAAAGTCTCAATAACCGTTCAGTAATAAATAGAATCCGTTCAGATGGAACAAATATTCGAATATACTTTTCGCCTTCTTTTCTAAACATAACTTTTCACGATTTCAAAATCAGGTATACATATGTAACTAGAACATATTAAATATATTTTGATTTAAGGCTTTTACTATCACGACCCGGACACGAAGTTTATCCCACGACTAATCGGACACTGTAAAAGGCAGATAATAATGTAGTATGTCAAAATAAAGTCGTAATCTTCTACTTGATTGACATTTCTACTTCTGTATACGCTAATCTTTTAATTACTGTAGATATGTATGTTAATATTTAAAAGGTCTTGTTTACTGTTTCTAGATTGATTAGATAGATAATTTATTTAAAAACCACAAGAATTTTATTATTACTGGACCAGGTTGAGATAAAAGGAACTAATCTAAATAATACACATATAAAATATTTTTTTTTACAGAAAATGGCTAATCATAAGAACACAGAAATTGTGGTAGAAAGTAATTGACGTTGAAGGCAGAGAAAATGTTTCCCGCGGCTAAACCCGCATTGAAAAGTTTAGTTCCCTCGCAGAAACCTGTCTAGAAATGTGGATATAAATTAGCCTTTTTTATATATTATATATTTTATATATTTTTTATATATTATTTTTTATATATTAACTTATCTTCACGCTTAGTTTCTTACAAGGTTGACAAGAGTACGAGGTTTTGCGTTACGGTGAGAGACTCGCTTTGCATAATTTTGAGCTTTTCCCAACGTTGTTGTATGGAAACGAGAGTTGGGTGTGTCAGTAAAAGCATGAGAGCAGAATAAATGCGGTCGAAATGAGAGCGCTACGGAAAATCTGTGGTGTAACGCTCGCTCACCGCATTCGTAACGGTGAGATCCGAGGTAGAGTGGGATTGAAAGAAAGTGCTGGTGTTAAAATGCGAAAGGGCATGCTCTGCTGGTTCAGTAATGTGGAAAGAATGACAGATGAATGATTGACAAAGCAGATATACAATGCGAATGTGGATGGATGGAGGTACCCGGGGAAACCAAGGCTAACATCCCACTATCAGATCACTCGGATATTATTCGAGGGTAGTGTCAGAGTCTCCGAAACCGAATGTTAAGGAAGCCAGATATGTTTGTCAGGATCGTGAGGTCTGACATTCGATATTCTCTGCCTAACCTGTAAGGGACTTAGCGTGAAGATATATGTATGAACTTTTCCTAAAGTTGTTCCATACGCGAAAGTTGGGTGTGTCAGAAAAAGCAAGAGAGTTGGATAAATGCGGTTTAAATTATGCGTTATGTAAAATCTGTGGTGTTACTTTCGCTGAAGCATATTCCTTCCGAAAATCGATTCCGCACCTTGTAAATACTATATGTGATTAATAATTAAATACCTATATGTTTAGAGTATTAATAGATATTAAATCAGATTATATAAAATAAATCCCTATTTATCTTGTTTATCTATCGCATTATATGTAAACAGAAATACCGATTTTGCTGA
>NJDC01010563.1:34745-52928 GCA_002245475.1 Calephelis virginiensis | reverse complement strand
CGGAGGGTAAGGTAGCCGGTAAACTTACTTTTTCTCGAGGCCTGACATCCCGGCCTCAGCTGGCAATGCATCATTGCCACCTTTGGTGTCTCTAGGCGGTGTGAATTTATTACCATCAGGAAATCTGTGTGCTTGATATTGGAAGGCAAACTCCTTCCAATATCATAAAAAAAATTCTTTCATTAAGATTGCACATTCCATGTTTTGTTTTATGCTGTTTAAAATAAATACAAAACCATTCAAACGTGTAATGTAGACATTCTACGCAAACTATGAAAATATAGTCTATATCCTGGGATTCCTAGAATATTCTATTGGATATTCTATTTAGCATATGAATTTATAACATAAAAGATTTAATATCCTAGCCGTAGTTTAATAAGGCACCATTATTAAAACATTCGTACTTTTGCAACGTGTATCCCTTACCGTCAGAAAATTCATTTGCTTATTTGCCTTCTAATGTCACAAATAAAACTAGTTTTCTCCCTATTAAAAAGGCACTAAAGAATGTAGGTCTTAGGCCTGTAAAAACTAAAAAAACTTGTCACTCCCTATAGTTTATAACTTTTAAGCGTGAATATTTATTGCTAATTGAAACCTTTTGGTTATTTTGATGTAATTTATCTTTGCTCAAGGATATAATAGTTACCTACGGCCGCCATTTTGTCTGTAAATTACCGCCATCGTTAAAGTCTTGCACGAGAATGTTCTCGTAAATTTTTTGCAGTGATTGTGTTATTGTTCGCACGTTAATTAATGAAGGAATGGGAGCAGATTCTAAAGGATCTTTAGTAATTTTGCTCTTGAAAGTAGTTAACAACTTTATTTTAAATTACATGTAAATCAAAGCTGATAAGTCCAATTCTCATAACTGATAAGTCAAAGCTGATAAGTCCGAAGTAAGCAAATTATTTGCTTTAAATTAGTGTCCGACTGAAGCCGAAACCGAACTTTTGCTCTCTGTTTTGGCCGAAACCGAAACCGAACCTTTGCTCTCAGTTTTGGCCGAAACCGAAATTTAAACTTACCTAAAGATGTTACAAATTTCTAATAATACTGAAATCTAGTTACTTTTACACTTATTCACAGTCATACCGACAGTCATAGGTAACTACACGACACTAATGGTGAAATATGTAATAAAAAGATAATAATTGAAGTAGTGAGGTACCTAGGCGAGTGCCAGTTAGCAAGTAAATTCGCTTAGAAACGCTCAAAAATCCACTCACTAAAAGATGAAACTAGATTTTACAACCGAAACTGAAACCGAAACCGAAACTTTTGGTCGGTCACTACTTTTAATATTAATGTTATTCAACGATTACATATATTTGGGAATAAGTTTCAAAAGATCCTATGATATCACAATACAGAAGTCTATGTTGTCTATCGAGACAAAGTCAAACAATAACTAAAACTATAAAAAAACGACTCCAATTCTATTATCAAGTCAAGATTTAAAAATTTCTATTTTGAAAGTTAGTCTCAATTCCGAGGAGGCCCAAGATGAATTTTATCAAGTTCAGACTATTGGTATGTGAGTTATACATAAAACAAATACTTAAAATGGATAAACTTTCAAATAGATCGCGTGCCTAACATATATGTATATAAAAAAAAACAGAATTGATAATTGATAAAATTAACATATGTTTCACGAAATTTTATGGTTGCAAAAGTTTGCTATGTCTAACTATGTCTTATGCTTTTACCCACTATCAGTTGTTTCTACATTTCTGCAATTATATATTTTTTATATACATAAATATACTAAAATATCAATATAAAATTATTAATTACTTTTTTATTATATTCAAGTTTTTTTAATAGTTTAGTACCATTACGAAAGGTTCGTTGTAGCAAATTAACGGTTACAAAAAAAAATTCAACGTTATTTGTGTTCATCTGTCTGCAACACTGAAAGACCCAGAAAATAATGAATATTTTTAAATCTTCTCAAGTTGTAATATTATAAAAATATCATGTTAGGCAGAAGGTTTAATTTTTTGATTGTTGAAATAATACAGACATTTTGTAACAGACACTTTTGTTAGATTAAGGAATCTGTAAAATTTTGAGTAATATTTAATATTTTCTCTTTTGTTTCAGGTTAAGATGATAGCAATATAAAGAAAAAAACCAAAATGGCTCAAGAAACTATAGTTGACAAGATCAAAAATGAATATGGAGACAAAAGAATACCAATGTTTACAAATATTAAAGAAATAAATCAAAATTCTGTAAACAAATTAAAAATACCTAACATATATTTACATAAAATGAAAAAACGTAACTATGTAATATATAACAATTTTGGTTATAGAGAAGAATTATCTAGAAGGTTATCGAAGAAAGATTATGGATTTTATAATTATTGTTTCTTTAGTGTATGTATAAGCTTTTTATTAGGCTTAGTTATAGGAATTGTGATTGTTGGATCACCACAAGCTAGAGCGATAGCTCAAAATTTTAGTCCAAGAAAAGTTAAAATTAATTCCACTGATGGACATACTAGAAGTTTAAATTCACTCAAATTTTTTAGTGATTTTGAAGTTAATCATGTTCCTGAAAAAGATGTAGATAGATTTGCAACAGTATCGTTCACAGGAGCGGTAAATACTTTCAAATCAAAATCTAAAATGGATATATATCCTAAAGGACTTACAGATGATATGAAAGAAATTTTAAAAGATAATAAAGGTAATAATCACAGACATTCAATTAATAGTATTAATACAACGGTGCATATTCCTAATGTTAATACAGTTTTGTATGAAAACATATATTGGGGGCCTGAAGTTGAAAATTCAATGCCTCAAGGATACGGAGATAATAGTGCAGAAATTTGGGAGAGATATGTTAACCAAAGTGAAGTTATAAAAATGGAGCCGGGTTGTGGTAGAATGCAAAATCGTCTGGTCACATTCAACGATGGAATCCAAGCCTGTGTGAGGTATAGACAAAATACAGACCAAATTCAAGGAGAAATATTTAGTTTCTATGTAGCTAGACTATTGAATTTAACAAATTTAGCTCCATCTGTTGTAAAAGTTGTTGATTTAAAAGACAAGTTGTGGCAAAACGTAGCGGAAGAAATCGCAGCAGCACAGTGGAACACAAACAGAGCTGTTGTATTAACGCAATACATACCAAGTTTAGATTCAGCAACCATACCAGAAATTTTCAAACCATCAAACCGTCATTTGAACAAAATGGACATTTTAAAAATGTCCCTAAAAGAAAATGTTACAGACAAACAAATACTATTAGATAAAATCAAAGCCAATAGTGAAAAAACAAAACTGGCTGTCAACTTTGACCACATAGATGTTAAATTGAATAAAAATACTATTGATTTATTTGTTGAATTAGCACAGTGGTCAGATTTAATTATATTCGACTATCTAACAGCTAATTTAGATAGGATTGTGAATAATTTATTCAATTATCAATGGAATATTAATATCATGGACGGTCCTGCGCATAATTTAGCGCGGAAAATGGATAGTGGGTTATTAGTGTTTTTGGATAATGAATCTGGACTTTTACATGGTTACAGACTATTAAAAAAGTATAATGTTTATCATAGTTTAATGCTAGATCATTTGTGTGTATTCCGAAGAAAAACTGTAGATGCGCTTAGGAACTTACATAAAACGTCAATTGGTGTTAAAGTTAGTGAAATGTTTCATCGAAAAAATAATGCAGTGATCAGAGACATATTACCTCCATTGCCAGAAAAGAATGCCAAAATATTACATGAAAGAATTGGAAAAGTGTTAAGTCAAATTAACAATTGTGAACAAAGTTTTTCAAGTAGATAGTGATCCGTTGTGTAAAATAAACTCGCACTAGATATTTTTATTTATAAATCCGGAGATTTTATCTTTAACTTAAAATATTATGATTAATAGAACTTTTCTCTTTAACAGAAGAACTTTAATAGAACTCTTCTTTCAACTACCAAATGTGACAACACTACTAAATGAAAGTTAACTTTTTGACATAGACAACAGGGAAAGTTATTTTTATTCTAACATTTTCATGAACTTTTTTTTAATAAGTCCAAACGTACGAACTCGGAATAGAGATAATCCATTGAAGTTAAATCGTTTTTATTGTCCAACGAACGTTTAGTACAATTACTTGGTTACTTGCATAATTGGCCACAAGCCAACGATGCACCTATAATATCTATGGTGTCTACCATTACCTAATTACCATTAGGAGAGCGTGATTGTTCGATTTCTTATCATATAAAAAAACATTCAAAGCTGTAAATGGAGCAAAATAGTAGTGTAGATAACCACATATTAACATGTTCTTTCTATACTGTCCATAACATCGCACATGCACCCTTTACACGATCAGACCCGTCATAGTCCTCAGTTCTTACTACATTTTATAACAAGAGTTCTTATGTATCGTTGCGTTATAATTATTCCGCAAAATGAAGCATGGGCTAGAGGACGTCAAAGTGAGAAGAAGCTCATCCCTTTAGATACAGAAGAATCCAAAGTCAAGCATTAGGTATTTCGCAATCTGGTAATTTTAATACTATATTTTAAAATAAAAATGAAAGAGCTTTATTTTATGCATGCCTTGTGTATGTTGATCTGCGTCTTTTGCACTATGTAAAGGCAGGTTATGGATATGCGCATCACTTTTTGGGAATCACTGTTCCAATTTAGTAGATTTTTACAAAATTTTGCAATGATACCATAGATACAAAAGATACCATAGACTTAAAGTATTTTTGAATTACGAGTGCTTATTTAGTGCGAGAATAAAAGGACTGTTTGAAAGTATTTGCCATCAGAAATATGTACCAGTCTAAACAGTTCCACCATGTTTAACTAAGAATAACGAACTGGACTTACAAACGTAATTGATATTTATTTTGTAAAATGTCCGATGTCCCGACGGACATTGTTAATGGAGCCAACTCCTGATATGAACAATGATAATAAACCATATAACTCACCAAGTAATCCTTGTTACCTCGCGCCGTGGAAGCTTTATACGAAGGGGTAAGGTAGGATATGGGACTTACCGAACAATTGTATCGTAACTGCAAGTTATTTTTTTGTTTCATATAAAGTTTTTCCTGTCAATAATTACTATAATAAAATAAATAGCGCAATCGTTCCATTGAACGGCGTGATGCGATTACCAAGGGAAATCGGGATTCATTTTTATATTATAGAATATATTTTGGATGGCAAATGATTTCGTCTTAGTTGTAAGAGTTTTTGATACCAAATACTTTTATTTATTGTAAAATATGTGCCAGTAATGTTTATTTATCGTGATATACATTAGATAAGAACAGTGACGGATAATGAACGTTTTAGTTAAAGTTAATATAATTACGCCATTTAGCCAGTCAGACAGCGGCTAGCATGTCATTGGAAATGCGCTATTACTACATACAGTATGTTTCAAAATTTATGGATAGGTTCCTTTACAAAAGGAAATTCATATGACGATTTTTCGCTATGAGTTTTAAAATGAAAATCATATTCGCCTAATTAATTAAATACCGATACTGTATGTACTGTACTCATCAGAACTAACGTAGCGATAGTAATAAATAAAGCAGTAGTATAAATATTAAAATTAAAGTCATATTTCATTTCATTAATAAGACTTGTAGGTAGTCATTGGTTACTAGAAAAATGTTTACTAGAAAAATCACAAATGTTGAGTATCAGTGCTAATCCTATTAATATTATAAATGCGAAAGTTTGTAAGTATGGATGTACGGATGTTTGTTACTCTTTCACGCTCGAATGGCTGAACGGATTTGTCTGAAATTTGGAAGACAGATAGATTGTGACCTGGATTAACATATAGGCTATTTTTAATCCCGATCGCACACCGGGTTTCTGTGAAAACGCGGGCGAAGCCGCAGGTAGCAGCTAGTATTGTTTAAAATATAACATGCCTAAGACCCACCACTCTTCGCTACAGTTCCAGTTTGAAAAATGGAGTTTATCGGCAGGTAAAGTAACTTATGAAGCTTAACATATCCCCCCAGTTTGGCACGGCACCATTAACGTCTTTAGTATCTATATGAGACTGCTTACTCTCAGAACCGTGTACCTTATCATACTTTATAAATATTGTCACTAAGTACTTGAAATGGGCTATCAAATACTGAAATATTTTTATTTCAATTCAACTGTGTGTTTTTTTATGTTTGTTACTTGATTACTCGATAAACTATGAAGCCATTTTGAGTATACGTTTTTAGAAAAAATAGGTC
This sequence comes from Calephelis virginiensis, assembly GCA_002245475.1. Taxonomy (NCBI): domain Eukaryota; kingdom Metazoa; phylum Arthropoda; class Insecta; order Lepidoptera; family Riodinidae; genus Calephelis; species Calephelis virginiensis. The sequence continues at coordinate 46,657 of NJDC01010563.1, read as the reverse complement.
ATGGTTTCGAGATGGTCCTGTGTAAATTGTCTAATGACTCCTAGGTTTTGAGTTATAGTTTATAATGCCTACTTTTTTGTTTTGATAAGTAGGATATTAATAAAATTTATGTGAGACCATTTCAGACTCATGAACTGTCTTTCGAAAAAAGAATTATTAAATCGCGACGTGACACCTTATGCAGATAATATCCCTGGTAGTGGTCCTAGGTCTGGTGAGTAGAATAGACCTTCCACCTTGCTAGCAGGAAGCTTGTAAGAATAAGAAAAGGTTAAATATGTCATCGCCAACAAAACCACTGGTGGTAAAGAGCTGTGCAGCAATGTGCTTGGTTTGGGATCCATCGTCTTACATATAGGGATGAAACAATACGTGTAAATCTAAGTAGGTACTCGATACTTTTATCCGATAACAAGTACATTTTAGTATTGATACTTTGAAATGTAGTATCAAGTAGGTATCGGTTAAAAGTACTCATATTAGTACATTTTATGGTTTATGGAAATTAATATAATAGATGTTTATCTTTTAACATTGAAAAAAAAAATCCTAAAGTTTCCTAAATTGAAGTTTCTTAACACATCCTAGGCTTAGTTTTGTGTAGTTAGTAGCCTTGGTAGTTGACAATTTAAGCTAGGTATGCCTAAAAAAAGTTTAACCGGAAGGCATTTATAAATGTTGATTTTCTTGAGCAGCACCACGAAATGGACTTTTTTCATAACTTTTTTTGAAGGTGACGTGTTGCACTAGCGTTTACCCGCGACACTCATGCTCAGGAGTATCTCAAAAATTATTATTTTATGTTAGAATATTATTAGTACTTTTCAATAAAGAATACCAATACTTGTTACCTTTTTTCACTCAAAATTTTCCAAAAACGATAAGATACTATGTAATATGAGGAGGAGTCAGTTTTTGTGGTTTTACTGCGCTATATTTTAATTCCTTTGATAGTTCCATAGATTTATCTATTTTTATGAGGGTTAGACAAAGAAGCGGACAAATTCATACTTAAATATAATTGAACAAAACCTAGCCTATCACTCAATATAGGTTCCAAGCCTTGCTTAAAATCAAATTATTTTTATTTTGTAGATGCGGCTTTTGACACTTTTAAAAAAAGTCATAATTACTTACATTAATAATTTTCTCATTATCACACAAACACTTCCTTTTACTAATAAGATTTACGCCCCCATTGATCGTAGTTACACACCGGATCAACGGGTGCGTAAGTTCTATTAGTAAGGGGGTTGGTGTCTTATTTTTTAACACAGATTCTTTAATCTAACTCAAAGGTTCAACGCCTGTTGTAATCTTTATTTCACGGTGATACAGATATCAACCTAACTTTACTCTTACCTTAGTCCTTGTTTATTATTAAGACAGCTATGCTTAGCTCAACAAAACATAATAGTGGTGATTCTGCTGTTCACAAACGAAACTTATTTTGTATGCATGCTATCTTTCCAAATTTTCTAATAAAAAAATGTTGCTCGGGATAGGATATGTGCCCGGTTGGCGATAGGCTTGCCACCTATCACATTGTGGGACTTAGTATCTTCGGCTAGTCGTGGGTGCCCTGGTTGTGCCTCTGCCTACCTCTTCGGGGATATGGGGGTGAAGATACTCTACTTTTTCAAATGAAATAAAAAGATGGAACATTTTAGGCATGTCAGATTAGTCCGGACATGTCAAATTGTGATGTTTTAATCAAATGTTTCCGATTGATAGATTAAACGTCTGTACAAATTTCGTATACAGGCTAATCTGACAGCACTAAAAGTGTTTTGTCTCTTTCTGTTACTTTCGTTAAAAGAAGATAGCGATAATTTACCTTATTTTGTGTGTGCACAGCAAAATTATCACCTATATTTCTCATTTTAACAGTAACTTAACAATAAAACATTAGGCACAGTCTTAGGGATACTTGTTCTTATTAAAATGAATTCCTTAACTATAAAAAATATGTTAATAGTAAGTCTCATTGAAATACTTAAGCAGCTTTTGCATGTTAAAATTAAATTATACACCTGCAAATTCATGAGTTGTTAGAGGTGGTATAGTGGTGTCTCCATAATTTCTACGATCTAGATTAACATTATTAATATCTATCGTTATTTTTGAAATGTCAACCACAGTCTGCGATATTGTAAAAGAATGGTGGTAGTAACGCCAGTTATACACGTCACGATAAATCGTTACTACTACATTTGCAAATCAACGATGTTATGAAGTTTAAATTACGAAATAAATTGTATGTTACACTTAAATTACTTTAAAATTTAAAAGGATTGAAACAATACGTCGTTAAGTTTAGTTAATTTTCATATATTGAGTATATGATATCACTCACTCACGGTATATTTTTAGATCTTGATAAAATATTAATTCATTCTAATATTACAAAAAAAAAACCTGAATTGGCGTTTTGAAGTTAACAAATAACACTGCTTAAATTTATATCTTAGTTCAATTTAACAGCATCCTCATTTTTATTAAAGTACTGGTAGCAATAATATGTTTACAAAAGTTAGGAATCATCGTGCTGGAAAACTTAGTAAAGTTTGAGTATGAATTTCTTGTGACGTGTGAAACCCGCATAACCTTATTATCATACAAACGTCCGTCACTGTTCGCTTATGCCTTAAAAATAAATGTAAATATATGTAAATAAATGTAAAAGTATATGTGATTATAATAAATATTTTCCCAAATATCTTGTTTTTGTTATTTATACCACCTTACAACTAAATAACTTGAAGAAAATAATTACCTAGCATCTAATGATCAGAGATCCGTGGTAATAAGAGTCGAGAGTAGAAAAAAATAATTTGTCACTAGCACTCACTCTGCCGAAGAGTTCTGCGATTCACCCAGGTTTAAATAATCCATCTTTGCGTACTTATCTAGAACATTCAGAAATCTTTAAAAAATATATCTTCACGCCCATATCCCCGAAGAGGTAGGCAGAGGTACAACCAACCAACCCACGACTAGCTGAAGACACTAAGTCCCACAATGTGATAGGTGGCAAGCCTATCGCCAACCGGGCACATTTCCAATCCCGACCAACATTTTTTTTTATTAGAAAATTGGAAAAATCCAATTTACTTTGAAGAAATCTTTATCTTTCAGAAACAGAAAATTATCTATTCTAATATTTTTAGTGACGTAACGTGTGTCGAAGAGGTGTGTCGAATTGTATCTCCAACATTCGCGTACGCGAAAATGTTGACCTTCAATGTCTTTAAGGTTTGACATACGTGAGATAGTCACACCGGCCGCAAACGCGCCCACCAAACTTAGGAGACCCCGTCACGTGTTATCGGATCCTCCGGATCCAATAACCGCGGCAAACGCGAGCCTCCCTCCCAATCCCAACCGGAACACAAACTCACAAGACACTACACTACACCGTCGCCGCCGGTCTAGGCGACGAAGACNNAGGTTCAAATCCTGTCTGGGGCGAAATTTTTTCTTTCTTTAAAATTTATAGAAAATTATCTATTCTTATATTTTTAGTGATGTAACGTGTGTCGAAGAGGTGAGTCGAATTGTATCTCCAACATTCGCGTACGCGAAAATGTTGACCTTCAATGTCTTTAAGGTTTGACATACGTGAGATAGTGAAACTGCTTGCTGCAAATATTAAATTTAATTTCTCAAACTTTACGTACATTTTCCTAAACAATATTTGTACGCCACTAGGCCAGGAGTCATTCTTTTATAATGTAATCTTGAAGACCTAGGACTGTACCTACTTCTACAAATAAATGAATTGAATTGAAATTTCGTGTCAGCCATGTTTAAACCAAATATAATCGAGGGACATCCTGAAGTGTTTATAAAATGTTTACTTTCATTTTGATTTATTATTACTATGTTTGTTAATTTCAAGTGTATAATTATAATAATAATAAGTATATGTTTACTTTTGTTTATCAAATACATTTGCATCATTTTTTTCGGTTACAAATGCGAACGCGAAAGCAAATACTCATTACTTCTCTAATATGTTAGGAGAGGATATATTATATGTTATTGATTGAATATAATAGTTTATTTGAATTTAAAATCAATCAACTTAAGCTAAACTCAGCTAAGCGTGTTAAACTGCACTCAGAACTACAGTTTGCAGTAATTTACCTAGGTAAATAAAACTTGGCTTAAGCTGAACCGAGTTCAAATTCTGAACGGCCTATCTCCTTCGTTAATATCATTAGTTTAAATAAACTGTGTTGATCCGGGCTCCTTTGTAGAATAGACTATCTGCCTTCCTTGCCAGGCAGCTCGTAAAAGGCGAGCATAGGCTCACCGTGACATCTGACTAGGTGGTAAAGTTTAGCAGCTACTCGCCCGGATTGGTACCACCGGCTTACCTATTTCTGCCGCCATAACGTCATGACGTGTTCCGGTTCGGAGGGTAAGGTAGCCGGTAAACTTACTTTTGCTCGAGGCCTAACATCCCGGCCTCAGATTGGTGTCTCTAGGCGGCGTGAATTTCTTAACATCAGGAAATCCGTCTGCTTGTTTGCCTTCCAATGTCACAAAAAAAAAGATTGTCAATTATGTCAATTTCGTTATAAAATATATTTTGGTTAGGTTTTATTATTTGACTATTTTACATGATAAGTAGATTCCTTGAAATAAGAATAAAGTAAATTTTAACAAGAATTTCCAGTAGCTTATAAATGAGATCATAACCAATAACTGGTAAAAAAATATCAGGTGATCCTAAGAGACCTGCAATTACTGGTTTAAATATTATATACCATCGCTTTATTCAGAAATAAGGAGATAAATGCTGTTACTATTTCAGAAATTTCATTTGTACAATTAGGTTATGGGTGCCATAATTGATAACTTTGAATAAAAATGCCAGAAACTCGACATACCGGCTTTAAGTTGGCAACGCCTCTGACATCCATAGTGTCTATATCCGACGTGTATTTTATAACATCATCAGATTTGCAGAGAAGTTTTGCAGGGAAAGCCGAAGAGGAGTGGTAGGCTAGACATAGTATTGAAAAAAATCTCCATATCTGCACTTGCAAAAATTTCTAAAAAAATGAAGAAGGAATTAGTTTAAACTTATTTTGTTTTTTTTTTTAATTTAAATATAAAATTGGAATTAAAAATATTGTTTAGGCATTTGTCTGGTCCGTAAAGCTATATCACTAGTGGAGGTTACACTTCCTACCCCTTAACTAAGAAAACTTACGCGCCCCTTGTTCTAGTGTGTAACTTCAGTTTTGCTAACTAGAAATGACACGTTTTTAGGAGATAACACTTGTACTTATCCACTGTATACTTTATTTAACACTTTCTAGCCAACCGGTTTCACTTTTTACAGCATCATCAGGGCTTTACGTGTATATACAATGGAATTCCACCAAGTGCCGACGATAGCAAGTATAGATTTAACTAAAAATGAAGTTAGACGCCAGATTAACGGGCATGTAAGTTTTACTAGTAAGGGGCTAAGCTGTGAGTTAGCAATATCTGGAAATGACAGGAGCTTTATCGTTAACGCTTAAAACAGTATTATTTCAATGAATAAACAAAGAACAAAGTACGCTAGATTAAACCTGGTATTATAGTCTTTATCAAAATGTTATACAGATACAGGACCGCCTCGTTGGTCGAGTGGCTAGCGTATTCGCCTAACTGCATCGACGAACTGCGAGGCTTGGGTTCGATTCCCGACGGGGGCAGGCATTTGTGTGATGAACATTTAGATGTCTGCATTTCCGGGTCTGGGTGTTTATTAAATGTATCCTGGTATTTATTTAAGTATTTCTATGTAATAGTATCGTTGACTAACACCCATAACACAAGCATATAATTTGCTTACTTTGGGGTTAGATTCAATTTGTGTAACTTGTCCAGGGATATTTATTTATTTATTTATAATATCAACTATACTTTATTCTTTCTTTAGTCCGCATTTATTAGTAAGATGGTTAGAGTTTATGGTAACCCTCAGGTCTTTGTTATGAGTGTAACCTCCAACAATAGCATAATGGCTTCATGTACCTGGTCACAGTTTATGAAAGAAGAACATTTAGGTTTCCGAATCTGTGAAAAGTGCAGTCAGTCTTAAGTAGGTACTGGTTCAGATAAAATAAATTATTTTAACATTTATTCAGTGCATTTAGTTATTATTTTAGCATTTATATTAAATATGTTTTCACAACTTCTTTAAAGAATCGTCGCTTCTGTGGTGTAGTGGTCCAGCGTTGGACTTAAACCACGTGGTCCCTAGTTCAATCGTCAGGCAACAACCAGAAAATATGTTTTTCCAATTTTCTGAAAAAATAACTCGTTAGGGATTAAATTTGTGCCCAGTTGGCGATAGGCTAGTCATCTAAAATATTGTGGGACTGTATCTTCGGCTAGTCGTAGCTGTCGTCATTGCTCAGGCTGCCTTTACTTTACTTTTTTTTTTTAACTTAATTTGCCCCTTTCTGGGGCCGTTACTTTACTTTTTCTTTGGAAATGTCAAAAACATTTTTTTTCTTTTTTACTAGCAAAGTAATCGATAAGAAAGGAATTTAAAATATTACCACAGGATTTGAGTCCTTAGCAACTCAAATGGTCGAGCATCATCATTGTCAAAAAGCCAAGTGGCTTAGGTCTTAGGTGAGATTCTGTTTCCAAAAATTTGTGAACATACTGATTATGTGTTCAATTCATTCTTATGTTTGGATACCTAATTGTAATCGATAAATGAAAAGAAAAAGTGAATTATAACATTTCGCAGAATGAAGTTCTACAAAATACACTTCAATGCAAAAAGTATATTTTCTATTCATTTAATAAAATCGTGACAGATTTATATGTTGCAGATATATCGAAAAAAATGTTTTTTTGTAAATTACTACCTATTTCCTAATTTCTATATAAAAACTAGCTGACCCCGCAGACGTTGTTCTGCTATATTTTTAATGTGATTTATTTAAAAAAATTGGGGTGAGTCACCCTTATCACTTAGGGGTATGAAAAATAGATGTTAGCCGATTCTCAGACCTACCCAATATGCTTACCAAATTTCAGAGGAATCGGTCAAGCCGTTTCGGAGGAGTATGCAGACTAACATTGTGACACGAGAATTTTATATATAAGATAAACTATTTTGAACAGTTTTATGTCTGTTTGTTATTGCATCATGAAATATATCCCAGGGCCGCCAGACGTCACGTATTTTCTGACGGATCAAATGTGGACGATAGAGTAGTGTTAGTATGTACTATGATCGTATGTCGATTTTCGACATACGATCGATAAAACGAATAAAGAAAGAGCTCAGGAAACAATATAAATTATCACGTTCTTCACATGTGACATTCCTACCTAAAAGTTCCCACCTCCCACCTCCGCTTGTCACATTCTGTGTCAATTGGAGGGCTATTTGCCACAATAGTAACATAGGCTAAAGGCCCATCCGAAAAATGGATGGGTCATATGAACCACCATGTGACATATATCGGACGATATAGTTAGTATCTTCACGCCCATATCCCCGAAGAGGTAGGCAGAGGTACAACCAAGGCACCCACGACTAGCCGAAGACACTAAGTCCCACAATGTGATAGGTGGCAAGCCTATCGCCAACCGGGCACATTTTTTATTAGAAAATTGGAAAAATCCAATTTTATTTTTGTTGGCCGACCCGGGATTCGAACCCGGGACCTCATGCAGTCAAGTCCAACACCCGAACCGCTAGACCACAGAGACGATATAAGGGCATAAAATAATAAGATTCAGCACAATGCCGTAACTTGTAACCTGTCCTATGATCCAGTTGGTGATAGGTTTGTCATCTATCATATTGTTGAACGTGTTGAACGTACTGTCTTCTGATAATCGTGGGAGTCCTCGTTGTGCCTAGCGCTTCCGGGTTATGGACGTGAAGATATTTACTTATTTTTGACATTAAGCCTAAGAACTCAATGAGCGGTTTTTACACGCGCCCGTGGCGATTGTGTAACTGCAGTTTTATTTCAAAACTCAAGAGACAGCAAATTTGTGCGCTCATTTAGCAATCGCTGTTGAAATCGTCGCTCGCAAACTTGTACCATTCTACAGGAGGGGGACCGATACCGCGGGAACCGCAAACAACCGCGGGCACTGCGGGTGTAAAACGCATCGTGAAAATATATGCTCTTACTTTTTGCATATAAATCTACATTCTGCAGAACCTGCGAGCCCGCAACCGTCGCGGTAAAAACCGCTACGTGAGTTCTTAGGCTAAGTTAAACCAATAATTTTAATTTAAAGAAAACTCTGTCAAAGTAGGCCCCATACTTTTCTGAAGAAGATCATCCACAGGACGTTCAATGCTGAGCGTAGGCTTAAAAAGAGAGAATAAAAAGAGAAACCAGCTAACAGACAAGTAATGTAAAATGATTTGTATTTAAAAGCGCAAAATTACCCTATTCCAATTTTTTCCAGGGCTATCTCCAATCTTCCGAACGTCAATTGTCTTAATACCTAAAAAAATATCTTCATGATCTTGTGAGTGATATAAATATGTAATATAATTACTAACGGCTGCACTCAGAGACATTGTTAACATTTAATCTATCATTAAGTTTCAATTTTGCACTGAAAATGTCGACCTTAAGACTGATTAAAAGACAATTGACGACTCTAAGTGCGGTCGTAAGATAGTAACAGATATAAAAGTATTTGTTCGATCATACAAAAGTATAGAAAACTAAAGAATCTTCACGCCCATATCCCCGAAAAGATAGGCAGAGGCACAACCAGAGCACCCACGACTAGCCTAAGACCTTAGTGTCTTCGGCTAGTGTCTCACAATGTGATACAGGGCGCATATCCAATCTCGAGCAACTTTTTTTTTATTACAAAATTGGAAGAAACCAATATTTTTTTGCCCGACCCAGGAATCGAAACCTCATGCAGTCTTGTCCGAAAACCGAACCGCTAGACCACAGAGGCGATTAAAATTGGTTCAGACGATTTAATTTCAAAACGAAACTTACGTTATAAGCTTATGCCGAGACGGAGGGATAAACATTTTTTTAAATGAGTTACTATTATTTTAGCTAAGTAGAAAAGTAGTAGAATTTAAGTAGAATATTTTCGATGCATATCTTATTAAAATCTGATACTTGGTCCCTCCATCTTGACGTCGCCATATATACACCGTGATGATAACTCTAATTTTATTCGTACAAAAATGAAATAGACGCATATTCGGTCACACAGATACACCTCACAATTTTCGAACTCGTCTCCTTGAGCTGCATAACGTCATTGCCGCAGTGACCCACAAATAGTTGTGAACCAAAATCATTTTTACTTTTTATAAAACGACAAAGGTTTAGTTAGTTAGGCTCGTCGATGGAGTTATAAAAAATGGAGGTGACATATTTCATAACACTCAACTATTTCACTTTTTACGGTTGTCCTTTACTTTTAAAAGAGCCGTTGCCCGTATGCGTGTTTGCTGTCTTTTTCTATAAAAAAATTGATAGTCACCGGATTACAATTTTCCAATAGCAAAATATATTAATTTGGCATGCTCTATATAAGAAAACTACAGTAATGATCACTAAATTTATAGGGGCAGGAACAGAGTAGGAAAGAGTATAAGAGAACACTACCATGAGTAAACGGCTTGCCGAATTTACTACATTTACTAGCGTCTGCTATTTGTATGAAAACTTTGAATAGCGTCTCTATTAGTAACTAAACGTAACCTATGCGAACAAATGGTAAAGGCTCATATAAGATTAAGTATTGAGCTACAGATAAACCTTGATTAAAGTAGGGAAATAGTAAATATTTATATTATTTAGTTTTAATAATTCGTTTTTGAAAACAAGCATACAAACATATCTTCACGCCAAGTAACTAAGGGGTAGGCAGAGAGTACTTATCGAGTGCCAGAACTCATATGATCCTGACAAATCTGTCTAGCTTCCTTCACATTTATTACTCTTTTCATACTTTTTTGAAGACTTTTTTTTGAAAAAAAAAACAACAATATATCCTCGTGTTCGTCTGTGTCCTCTGTGTAGAATAAATCATGTGCAGCAAAGGCGAAACGGGTCGTTACTAACATTTTTTTATTAGTGGTAAGTTTAAAAAAAAACCAAGATCAGTGGTGGTAGAGTTCTATAAAACAACTTGCCTGGGTAGAAATCTACAGCCTTACCTATTCTAGCAGCCATAATAGCGATGTCATGCTCCGGTCCGGAGAGTAGGGTAGCTGGTAGACTTGCATAATTGACCAAACAAGTTAGCTACAGGAAAGCGACGCACCTTCAACATCTATGGTCTGAGGTTATCTCTGATTATTAGGGTAGCCATGTACTTGTTCTTTGACTTTTGCCATAAAAAAAAAATAATAATTTATTATTAAGAGTCCCTTACGGAGCTGGCAGAGTGTATACAGTACCAAATGACTTGATTCTGGCAAGCCTGACTAGCATTATATCCATTATTCTTTTCATATAAACACGCCGGTTTCGGTAACTTTTGACCTCATCTTCAAATAACAGCGATTTGAGCGTGAACTGTAAACATATGTCTCCTCAGGTATCATTACACATTTTACATACATTTACATTTTATGTCTGTTGTTTCAAAATTTCATGTGCCTTCTTTCCACTTGACCAAAGCTGATAAAATATCGTCATATTTTTATTTTAACACTTGCTCTGTGCTTGGGATAAATTTTCTATAAATTTTAAAGAAAGAAAAAAAAGATTTGAACCTGTAACCTTTCGTCTCAAGCCGACGAATGCTCAAACCAATTGAGCTACTGAGGATTCAAGTCCCGTGGCGAAATTTTTAATTCCTTTCTAACCCGTTAACGCGGGTCCTATAGATACACAATTCTGAGTACCCGCCAAATGAGTTCATCATTACAGATGAAATTCACATTTTAGAATGGCCATAACTTTCGTTTCTCGCAACGTATTTTTATTTTAGCACTTGCCCTGTGCTTGGGATAAATTTTCTATAAATTTTAAAGAAAGAAAAAATTTCGCCCCAGACAGGATTTGAACCTGTAACCTTTCGTCTCAAAACCGCACCCGCGTGGCCCGCGTTAACGGGTTAGAAAGGATTTAAAAACTTCGCCACGGGACTTGAATCCTCAGTAGCTCAATTGGTTAGAGCATTCGTCGGCTTGAGACGAAAGATTACAGGTTCAAATCCTGTCTGGGGCGAAATTTTTTCTTTCTTTAAAATTTATAGAAAATATCATCAATTAAATATTTTTGAAAAAAGATGTTTGCAATGTCAATACGAGATGCCAAAACTTTGGATCCCTTTTTACGAAAATTGCCCTGGCGGAGGAGTATGAAATTTGGCACACTTATAGGAGAAGTGCAGAATGCTAATATTTTTCAATAATAATGCTTATAAAGTACATTAAATTAATAAATAACACATTAGCCACACTACCAATGCATGGTGCATTTCACACACACAAACAGATATATGTATGGTGACGATAAAAGATCACAGATGGCTCACTTACTATTTAGGAAACAAAGTAGTTGGTCTTAAGAAATGAAGATGGCGTTCTTATCAACTTATGGTCGAATTTTGACCAATGGGCGACCACTAGTTTTAATTGAAACTAAACGCAAGCATGAGCCTTGAACTGTTTTTCCAAAATATTATCTCAGTCTAGCGGCAGAGGTGTCCTCAAACTCTATGAATACTTTTCCAGTGTGGCTTGTTATATTTTCGTGTTCTTATTATCTGCTGCGGTACAGTCTACCTCTAGCCTTTTTGAGTGTTTACAAAATAAATTAGTTACATCTCGGCTCTACTTTTAGATGTAATGGATGAAATATAATCTGTTCATCTCAATTTAATTTGTAAATAATCAATTATAACGTTTTTCCTTAATGTCTTATGGCTAA
>NJDC01010563.1:22539-33737 GCA_002245475.1 Calephelis virginiensis | reverse complement strand
CAGTAGCTCAATTGGTTAGAGCATTCGTCGGCTTGAGACGAAAGGTTACAGGTTCAAATCCTGTCTGGGGCGAAATTTTTTCTTTCTTTAAAATTTATAGAAAATATCATCAATTAAATATTTTTGTGGTGCATTTCACACACACAAACAAATATATGTATGATAACGATAAAAGATCACAGATGGCTCACTAACTATTTAGGAAACAAAGTAGTTGGTCTTAAGAAATGAAGATGACGTTCTTATCAACTTATGGTCGAATTTTGACCAATGGGCGCCCACTAGTTTTAAATAAAACTAAACGCAAGCATGAGCCTTGAACTGTTTTTCCAAAATGTTATCTCAGTCTAGCGGCAGAGGTGTCCTCAAACTCTATGAATACTTTTCCAGTGTGGATTTGCATGTTATATTTTCGTGTTCTTATTATCTGCTGCGGTACAGTCTACCTCTAGCCTTTTTGAGTGTTTACAAAATAAATTAGTTACATCTCGGCTCTACTTTTAGATGTAATGGATGAAATATAATCTGTTCATCTCAATTTATGGCTAAAATTTGTTATTTTAGCTCACAAATATAAATTTGTACCTTTTTTAATAAAAACACAGGAAAAATTGTAAATTTTATTAGTGACTACGCTTTCTTTAACATGCTATTAAAAAATTACCTTCAACTATTTTAATCGTCGTCGTGATACACATCTGTCAATATTTAAAGATGATTATTCTTTGACTATCTCTAGTTTTGTTTTAATTTATAAGGGCGCCTAATGCGCTAGTGAATAATCATGATAGTAAAGTTGTTATTTTATATTAGATACTAGCTGCCTGTTCCGGATTCACTCGGATGGTAATTTTTTAGATCATAAATTAAAACGTAAGCTATCATATCTTTCAAGTTGGATCAAACTGCACAACGGTGTGCAAATTTGATTGAAATCGGTTAAGTAGTTAAGGAGTCCATCACGGACAAACAACGTGACACGTAATTTATATATATTAAGATTTCGCTTTTCCTGAAAATTTGCTTTTTTCATATATACCGCCTCCACTTCAACCTTATTCGATGATTATCCATAACGAAATTAACCTCAGCATTCTAGAAACACAATTTCAACTCTATGCATTCGAATACAAAGATCTTATAAGCATGTAAACAAGCAATCCATATATGCCAGTCATTTTATGAAAGGGTTGCTTATTACACACGTTTTCTTTTAACGGAAATTCAATTTTACAACAAAGCAAAAGAGTTCAATTTAGATTGCCTAGAGTTTTTTTTCTTTCGGCCGGGATTCGCTTTATGATTTAGCGAATGGAGACCCTATTTTAATTAAGAGCCCTTGTTAAGGTAACTGCTGGTTAAATAAGTTAACTCTAAGGAAAACATTTAAAATGGCTTCACTCGTAACTTTTGTACAATTTCAAAATCTTTTTTTTGCCTAATCGAACTACTATATTTAGTATATAAAAGTAAAAAAAAATATCTTCACGTCCATATCCCCGAAGTGGTAGGCAGAGGCACAACCAGGGAATCCACGACTAGCCATAGACACTAAATCCCACAATGTGACAGCTGGCAAGCCTATCGCCAACCGGCTTCATCTCCAATCCCGAGCAACCTTTTCTAATTAGGAAATTGGAAAAACCACATTTTCTTTTTGTTGCCCGACCCGGAATTCGAAAACCGGAACCTCATGAAGTCAAGTCTAACACTTGGACCGCAAGACCACAGAGGCGATAAGAAAGAGAGAAGAAAACATAGTAGTATATGATCATTATATACTACTGTGTTTTTAATGATTCTACTAAGTGTTAGGTCCCTGCAATGATTTAGGCGGTTTCCTGCGAGCAAGAGTGAGTGAGCGAATGAGCGTGAAATTTTATGATAATGGAAGGCAAACAAGCAGACGGATTTCCTGCTGGCAAGAAATTCACGTCGCCTAGAGACACCAAAGGTGGTAATGATACGTTGCCAACCTGAGGACGGGCTCGAGCAAAAGTAAGTTTACCGGCTACCTTACCCTCCGAACCGGAACACTTCAACGGCAAGCATTGGACGTTATGGTGGTAGGAACAGGTAAGGCTTTGGTACCAATCCGGGCGAGTTGCTGCGAAACTCTACCACCTAGTAGGATGGTAAGCCTATGCTTGCCTTTTACGAGCTGCCTGGCAGGAAGGCAGATGGTCTATTCTGCAAAGGAGCCCGGACCAACACGGCAACTGTACCTATATCACAGTCCTGATTTTATTAACTTATTACAAACTTTATATAAAGACGATTTTGTAAGTAAATAAGGTTTACTTATTTATCATAAATGTGGAGATTGGCTAATTTACTCAAATTGTTAATTTACTTTAAAGTTACACGAGAAGTTTTATATCCTAGACGGTCATGACTAATCCTATTTAGGTATATACTACCTGGTATAAGTGTTCACTTATAACTTATAACTTATTTCAAAAAGGTAGTGATTATCAATTTGGCTGTAATAATAATAGCAATGATAAATTATCTTTATTTCACGTCTACAAGAGGCACTTGTGACGCGTCTATACAATAATAAATCTACCACCGGATCGGAACGCGGCCGCACACTGAGAAGATCCGGCAAGAAACTCAGCGGGCTTGTCTTTTTTTTAAATATGTATACAATAATTAATGTAATGATACATTATATTTATAAGAGATTGGCATGAGGAGCAATTAATTCCAAGCGGTCTTATCAGCTAAATATTCAGCAATGTTATAATAACCCTTTTCATTTAATTACATTTAACACATTTCTTAAATTTATTAATTGGAAGTCCTTTCATATAATTGGGAAGTTTATTGTAGAACTGTATACATTGGCCCATGAAAGAATATCTTACTCTTACGAGGCACATGCACAGCAAGACTACTTTTATTCCATGTATTGACACAGTGTATATCACAATTGATTTTAAATGAACTTAAATTTCTGTGAACATACATTAAATTTTCAAAGATATACTGGGATGCTACAGTTAGAATTTTGATTTTTTTAATGTTATTGATATTGATTTGTTTAATGTATGCTATTTCCGAAGGAGACAAAACTTTTATTAGGGAGCGTTCAAGTATTCCGTAACGCAATTTGGGGAAGGGAGGGCTCGTAAAACGTTACGATTCGTTACAAGGGCAGGAGGGGGTTTTCCTTACAACAAGTTACGTAACATTGTTTTTTTTAAGAAAAAATAGGGAATTAAAACTCCTATATTATTTTGAGAGTTTATTGTTAAGAAAAGCTAAAATAGGATAATGAAGGACGAAAAAAATTGAGTGTAAAGCCTAAAATTTATAAAAAAAATAACAAAATATGCAGGTGTTACGGATTCAAAATCTCTTATTTTATTTAGTATTAATGCCGCAAAGGCAATTATAAAGAAAGTATACCAAGGGTAAAAACGATAATGTAACATTTTGCGACTTCTTTCTTTGTTTCTTTAGGTTTTGGCCTTCACATTAGTATTTAGCCATTAGTCAAGTAGAAATTTGCATCAAATTTTATACCAATTTCAATTAATTTTAATTAGTCATCAGTCATAAGTCGTCAGAAAGTCATGTCAGGCTCTTGGGTAAAACGGTGGCCTGTTTACTCAAGCTCATGAATGAGATTTGGCGGCAACGAGGAAATACACGATACGCTAAATTGTACAAAATGCCACCAAAATTGACCAATTTCGCTCAATACCAACACGAAATTCAATAATTATGAAAAAACTTCGACCATCTTTTCTCTCGATGGCGCCAAAACTACATTTTGCGACTTTAGGGTAAAAATAGCCACTTGAGTGTTACGTAACGTTCAGAAATGAGGAGGGGGAGTAACTAAAAACGTTACGGTGCGTTACAAGCCCCCCCCCCTTCAATACATATATAGAGATTTATTTAAAAACATAAATACTAAAAATCCAAATGAAAACAGAAAAATCTTCCGTATAAAGAAGTAAAAAGCATTTGAAAATTCTTGTCTCATAATTTTTTTTTACTTACTTCATATTGCCAACGCGAACGCAAGCAGTTTTGAAATTTATGACAATGTTATAAAAATAAATCCTAGCTTGAAGACACATAAAATTTTAATAGTATTTTCCCCGTGTTGGTCCGGGCGCTTTTGCAGAATAGACCATCTGCCTTCCTTGCTAGGCAGCTCGTCAAAGGCGTGTGCATAGGCTTACCATCACTAACACCGTGACATCCGACTAGGTGGTGGAGTTTTGCAGCAACTCGCCCGGATTGGTACCACCGCCTTACCTATTCCTACCGCCATAATGTCAGGACGTGTTCCGGTTCGGAGAGTAAGGTAGCCGGTAAACTTACTTTTGCTCGAGGTCTAACATCTAGACCTCAGGTTGGCAACGCACCATTACCACCTTTAGTATCTCAAGGCGGCGTGAATTTCTTACCATCAGGAAATCCGTCTGCTTGTTAGCCTTCCTGTACCATAAAAAAATAATAATGATATTTAAATTTATGTAGTATCTGCTAACGGCCAATATTAATAATCAATCCTAATCCAAAACTCGCTGTCCAAGATTGATATTTTGATCCATTTTTATGTTATCGCTTGCCAATAATATATCTGTGCACAGAACAAATATGAGAATGAGGTATAGAATAGGCCGGCGGATACGCAGCTATCTAGATTGCTTGAAATCCATTAGATTGAGATACATTCAAACTCAAAACTTCTCCATTAAAAATATCTACATAAACACACATAGTAATTTTTTTTTATATTCACGTCAAAAATAACCGGTCAATATTTCCCAGAAATTTGATGCTACGGCTCACTATTGCTTGAAAACGAATATTAAAAAAAGTAAAAAATATAAATAATAGTTTCTATAATAGTGCGAGAAATGTCGCGGTTAACGGTTTGAGAAAACTACCTACCTACAACCGTGGCTGAATATTTTAGCGACCAAAAATAACCATGACGCACTAAAAAACCGTATAATTTGTAAACTAATTCATTCGAAATGGAAACATACAAATTACTAGAATTAAACTTTACAAACTAGAATCCTTGCTTAACAAGGCATAACGAATAAAAAAACAAATTTGTTGTGTATTATTACAAAATATTTAACTTTAAGCTTTACATTGTTGATTTAAGGTTCAAAATCTGTAAAAAGTTCGGTCATATGCCAATTGTATCACACGTTTGGCTGTACGTGCTTTTTCGTTTGCTTTTTTGCTTTATAAAAAGTGACAGATCGGATGGCGGGAATCGGCTACTGTCACAATGACCGATAGTTATGAATGACTATTTCGTTTTTTATTTGGTTTATAGGTGGATTTAAATTTTTTGGAGGAAATACCAAGAATATAAATTGTAATGACTTGTAAAATAACAACGAAACAATTACATTTTACTGATAATATTGTCCCCTATAAACAGTTAAGAATTGTCGTCGCAAACAGTCCAGAGTATAATAATTAATAACACACAAGCAGTCTTCAAACATTTTAATAGTCGTTCCAAAGAGTATATTAATACTACGTAATAAGAGGCGGGACTTCCATAGATACATAGCAAACCCGAATTTTGTATGAAGTTTACTTGAAAAAGTATAACCCGTATAAATTGAAAGTAAGTCTAAAGGCATTCAGATATAAGGCAACTAGTATCATGTGATTTGGGCGAATAAAAAACAAACTTATTTTTTAATTTTTTTATATGAAAAATGCGCGTATACTGAGTCGTTCGGCTAACTTTGATTTAGTCAAATTTGTATGTTAATCAAAAACCAAATAGGTATCTTTAAAATCGGGACAGTAGTTTTTAGATTTTGATGTTTCTTTTTTAGAAAAATAGGTCATAATTCCGAGGTGGTCCCAAATTAATTTAGAAAATTTTAGTTTTTTCATTTATTGTGATCCTCTCGTCGTCCTCATTGATAAGGTGAACAAAATAAGTGAAAAATTTACCAATTGTTAAGTGTTACTCAAAAACTACTAGTATGATATTGATAAAATTTATGTGGGACCATTTTGGAACCATTTGCTATCTTTGGAAAGAGGATTGTCAAATCGAGCCGTGATTTTCAATGAAATACTCGTAGTTGGAGGGGTTTTTACAGTTTTATTGCGCATAATTATTAAAAAAACCAGGTATTTGTTTTAAAATAACTTACATATAAATACAAAAATGAGATTGTCAATTTGACTTTGTTTTTTTAGTTTTATATGTTTGTTAAGCGATTTCTCTGCTAGTTACGAAGATTTCTTGATTACCTACTTAATTTTTTTTTCAAAAGGCAGGTTATGAGTCCAAAATGGTCCCATTTTTTTGATCGAATATAAGTATGGTTATAATTTTCATGTAGGTAGGAACATCATAGCGATTACGTCGCCGGAGTATATAAAAATGTGCATTAAGTATAACTCTATTGTTACTAGGTGGTAGAGTTTCGCAGCGACTCGCCCGGATTGGTATCTTCGCCTTACCAATTCCTGCCGCTATGACGTAAGTGCTTACCCTTGACGTGTTCCGGTTCGGAGGGTTAGGTAACCGGTAAACTTACTTTTGGTCCAGGCCAAACATCACGGCCTCTGGTTGCCAACGCACCATTACTTTGGTGTCTCTAGGCGGCGAGAATTTCTTGCCATCAGAAAACCCGTCTGCTTTTTTGCATTCCTATTTAACATAAAAAAATCTGAAAAAGCACAAGACGGATCTTGGTTATATTGATATTGGACCACCTAGAAGTCATGAAATGGCTTTCGAAAAAATAATTATTAAACCGCGATGTAGTAATGAAATTTGAGTCGATTTTTTGCAGTTTTACTGCGCTTAAGTTATATATTAATAGATATTTGGCGTCTTTATAATGTAGTTAAATGTTATCTCATTGAGATGTTATAATAAATCAGATTTTTTGTTTGTTTCAACACGCTTACCTACGAAACTGCGTCAGTTTAAACAACCTCCGTTACGAATGTTTCCAAAGGTCTGTAATACACGCCTCCCACCTCGGTCTCTCGAGGCTCGAATTCATTTCCTGACGGGGGTAGATATTAATAAATTTTTTTTTATGATATTGGAAGCCGAACAAGCAAACAGATTTCCTGATGGTAAGAAATTCACGCCGCCTAGAGACACCAAAGGTGGAAATGGTGCGTTGCCAACCTGAGGCCTCGAGCAAAAATACGTTTACCGGCTACTTTATCCTCCGAACCGGAACACGTAATGACGTTATGGTTGCAGGAATAGGTAAAGCGGTGGTACCAATCCGGGCGAGTTACTGCGAACCTCTACCACCTAGTCAGACGTCATGGTGTTAGAGACGGTAAGCCTATGCTCGCCTTTTATGAGATGCCTGGCAGGAAGGCAGATGGTCTATTCTGCAAAGAAGCGCGGACAAACACGGAACAATTTGTTTGAACACGTTAATCTACGGAACCACGAGTCCTATTAAAAATCCTCGACTGTTTCCAAGGGTTTATGGTAAAGGTAAAGGTATTTACCACCTCGGGCACTCGAGGCTCGAATTCATTTCCTGACGGGGGCAGACTAACTAACCACACTGACCCACAGGGAGGTTGGGTTCGATTCCCGACGGGGGCAGGAATTTGTGTGATGAACATTTAGAAATCTGCATTTCCGGGTCTGGGTGTTTATTAAATTTATTCTGGTATTTATTTAAGTATTTCTATGTATTAGAATCGTTGACTAACACCCATAACACAAGCATATTATTTGCTTACTTTGGGGATAGATTCAATTTGTGTCACTTATCCAGGGATATTTATTTTATTTATTATTTATCTTATTTAGTTGCATGCTAGTATGTCCATATTATTACTTAGACTATGGTATTATTATTTTTAACTGACACTCATATTGATAATGCAGATATATATAATGTGTATGGATGTAGGTGCCCGAGGAGACCAAGGTTAACATTCCATGATCAGATTGCTTGAATATTATCAGGGGGTGGTGCCAAGAGTCTCCGAAACCGACGTGTTTGTATGAAAAGGGTAATGAATGTGAAGGACATAAGACAGACAGGTTTGTGAGGATTACGAGGTTTGGCACTCGATTCTCTCTGTCTACCCTATAAGGGACTTGGCGTGAAGATATGTACGATTATATGTTAATAGCAATCACAACACCAGAATTTAATTAGCTTAATTTGAGATACGATCAATTCATGTCCTTTGTCCAGAGAAATTTATTTATTTTATTCATTAACTATCATTTTTGACTGATTTGACTAAGAAATACCCTATAGGCTATAAATCTATTTTTTAATGAATTTTCATAAAATTCTAGATTCTTATATCTCATTATCGACCAAGGCCGAAGCCTTCAAAAATGGTAAAAAATGAAAAAAAATTACAGTAGGGGCCTATGATCAAAATAAAAGGAAAAATAAATTACCGTCGACCCGAGTTCGGGAAGTGGGAGAGGAGGGGGCGGGTTTAAGGGTAAAAAATGGTTTATCTTGATTTCCAGCAAAACTACAAGTCCTATGGATAAAAGTTTAATGGCAAAGTTGTAGGTGTCTTCTACTTACAATTACAACTTTTCACATAACCTCAAAATTTAGGTGCAAAATTAAAAAAAAACAAGTTTTTGTTTTTTATATTCATATCTTTTTCAAAAAAAAAATTGTACGAAATTAAGTGAAAACGTACCTTATCATGTCCCAAAAATAAATATTTTAAATCAAAAAAATTACAGTGTATAACTGTTAAACACTGTAATTTTTTTGATTTAAAATATTTATTTTTTAAGACTTATTTTAACTTAATATCAAAAAGCACCCTTATGTTCAATCGAAAATTCTGACGTCAAAATATCAGCTTTTTTCAAAAAGTTTGAGGGATTTTTGTTTGTTTAAATATCTACTTTCTAATGGTGTAAAAAATATACATTACTATAGAAAATGTTCTCAGAAAGTGCAAAAAATTAAAAAAAAACAAATCCGAAAATTTTTTTTAATCATTATGTACAATTTTGAGATATTTATTAAAATTTACACTTTAATTACTCAAAAAATGTAAGATTTCATGTTTTATTAATAAACGAAAAAATTGCATATTGAAATATACTTCTATAATTAACAAACAAATAAGTTAATATTTAATAAGACATCTAGGTACAATGTTTTGAAAAAGTTGTTTTCAAAATATTGTCTTTAAAAAAATTTCACACTACACCTTCTATTCTATAGATATTATTTAAAAAATAAACTTCCTAATTTTTAATAATCTTTTTTCACTTAAGACCTTCGTCGAAGATCTATTTAGTTACATTACGATCACTTTTGAACATTGAGGCTATAAAGCATTTAACTTAACTTGTAAAAATTTAATACTTAATAATTATTTTAAGATACGTTTCAAAATATCTAACCTAATAGCAGGAAAACCGGCAAATTTTATTATAAAAAAATTCGGATATTTCGAAAACGTTTAGGATAGGTTATTTCTTTGTCGAATCAGTCAGAAACGATGAAATCTATACGCCCTTAACGGATATAGGTCGACTTACCCTATAACCCTGTATGCATTGAGTGACATAAGAGGTAGTATGTCGTCCTTTTGAGAAGTAAATGCGAATACCATCGATGGAACTGTTAATACAGTAAAATATCCAACATCACTTCTTTTTTCTGGATCAAAAATAAAGATGCTGTCGTATTTGCTCATTTTTTTGGTATTTATTAATGTTCATATTAATACCGATACAAACTACATTTGTAGAGACTAAAAAAAGGGTTCTGCATGATACTTATACGCTTTTATGTTATACGAGAGCAAACAAGCAATTAGCTCTTCTGACGGAAAGTGACAATGGGTTCCTATTTTTTTATATAAAAAACTGCAACAAAAAACACTTCGATTTCAATGATAAAATTATTTACTTTTTACTTTGTGTGGTAAGACAGCAAATAAGGACATTGCCATTCTGATGGTAAAAGATGACCGTGGCCTATAGAAACCACAGATGTTACAGGTGCAACGCTGTCTTTTGACTGAAGTGTTAGGTCAATTATTGTGCTAGCTTACCGGCTACCCTACCTTCCAGCCCGGAACATGACACTGTCATAAAAGCGGCAGGAGAGAATAAGGCGATGGATTCCTACCCAAAAAAGTTACAGCAAGGTACTCTACCACCAGTGATGTTGATGGTAAAGACCTATTTATACTTAGCTCACCTTTTACGCACTGCCTGGCAGGAAGGCCATTGTACATCAGAGACCCTGACCAACACGAGGAAAATCCTATCAACTAAGTACACAAACGTTCAGTATTTTCTAGATTTTTCTGGAATTGCATCATCAGATCCAAACTTGGTGGTAACGGGGCCTCGCAAGCACGCTCATTAAAAAAATGTTTTAAAATCGGTTCAAAAAAGGGGTAAAAAAATATACCTATTTAGACTTATTAACATATAACTACCTCTTTTTTTTAAGGTAAAAAACCATACACGTTAGAAGTGATCTGTGATTCTCAAATTGGAATCATTAGTTACTTGAGCAAGTCAACCTTAAAACACCAAATTTAGCTCTTGAAAGCTTAATAACTTGCTTAAGATAACCCGTATTTAATATAATAATCTTTTGTGGAAACTAGTAATCTAGTATTTTTTCATGGGGCTGTTCCACTAGCCCGAGTTCAATCCTCGAGTTAAACAGCTAAAAGAAAATGTGTTTTTTCAATTTTTTAATAAGAAATAATGTTTCCCGGAATTGAATATGCGCTTCGTTGGCGATCCTTGCCACCTATCACATTATGCGACTTGTTCTTTCCTCTTCAATCACTTTATCTATTAATAAAAACCGCATCGAAATCCGTTGCGTAGTTTTAAAGATTTAAACATACAAAGGGACATAGGTACAGAGGAAGCGACTTTGTTTTATATTATGTAGTAATATAGATAGAAGGAAGGTAGACTTATTCGTAGGTGCCCTGGTTGTCATCTGCCTACCTATTCACGGATGCGGGCGTGAAGATACTCTTTTTTAACACACGGTACCCTAAAACAAACAATACATAAAAATAAACAAGTTACGGCGCTCCATCATGCTACACTGTCGGACCAGTGACGCGAACAATATCTAAACGGCGTAAGACACGCCATCAGAGCTACCCTCAGGCCACGGGTTTGTCTGGATCTGTAATGTTTGTCATTCCAGCAATCAGTTTACGTTTCAGTC
>NJDC01010563.1:0-10541 GCA_002245475.1 Calephelis virginiensis | reverse complement strand
GTACTTTATGAATAACAAATTTTTAAACAATGTTTAAGGCTTAATCAAATGATTAGTTAAGCAATGTTTAGGAGGTTATTTAACTATTTTTTATGAATAAGGCAGTAAGTTTATGGATTTGACTATGAACTTGATTTTCTAATTGCGAGTGATTTGATTAGTTAATGGGCCACTGGATTACAATGTTTCACTGTTACAGGTTGATATACACGTACTGTTGTAGTTCAAGCCAATATTTTGTACAGGGGGAGGGAGCAAAAAACCCTAGACTATATTTTTAAATCATTGTTTTTATCTATGAGTACCTCACTTAACTACCTAAAAGAGGCGAGGTAAAAATTTAAAACAAACATAACAGCCAAAAATAGGCTTCTCTTTCAATTTCATTTTTTTGTTTGACCAATTTCTTGTCCACGCTGCGCCTGCGTACGGTTACGTTACGTTATTTGAACGGTTATTAGTCTTTTGAATAGTTTCAGCGATTTTCTAATGAGGGCGAAGCTGCCCCTGTTCGTACCTTGCTACGCCCATTCTGTAGTTTTTGTTTTTGCCACAAATACCATATTTTACCGATATTGGTAAAGCCATATCTTTTTCTATCACTATACCGTTGGTGTTCGCCAGTGCCTTGTTCCGCTCTGTAGTGTAGGGTAGGCAGTAAACTTATTACTAACTTGTTATTTTAACCTCAGTTTGGCAACGCACGTTTACCAAATTTGTTGACTATAAGCTACATAGATTTTTACCACCAGGAGATACGAGTGTCCGATTGTCTTTCGAGCCTCACGGTCTCGGGACCTCATGAAGTCTAAAATATATATAAATAAAGCGCCAAAAATATGTAAATATTTTAAAGTAACATTTGTTTCTATTAATTTAGTTTTTTTATCACAGTACGTACAGAAACTAACTTTATATGAAATATTTGTGCTACGAACATCATCAAAAGACAACGGTGATATGTATAAAAGTAACATTTACTTTATTTCTTGAAAATATCGCATCTGTAGCAGTAACCTACTCTTTGACTAAGATGCTCAATTTATCGAGCGGCTTAAACATGACGATAAGGCTGCAGTCCTGGACTCATGACTCATAAAGATGTTTTATTTTTATACCTTAAGTAGTGTCCTAGTAGGAATGAGGTGACAACGGATTTAGGGATCCTTAAGAAGAAGCACATTTTTTTACACATTATTAATGAAATAATCCTGAAGTAATTAGATCGTATATTTCTTCGTTGCCGTCAAATCTTACTATATGAGCTTGTGTAGTGAGGCCACCGCTTTACCCAAGACCCTGACATGACTTATTGACGATTTATGAGTAATTATAATTAAATCCCGATTTTGATAGATTTGTTGCAAATTTATACTTGAATTTTAAGGACAAAATGCTAACACGAATGCCAAAACCTAAAGAAAGAAAGAAAGATGTCAATGTTTTTTTAGTATGTAGAATATGTGTGAGCTTGTTTCATTAGGACCAAGTCTAATTAGTTTGCAGTATGTTGTTACCCGAGTTCATAAATAAGTCAAATCTTTTAATCACTCATGTCAGTTATAGCTAAAGCATCCATAAAGTTAATCGAATATGATTTGGTGGCATCGACATAATTTCTCCATGGATTCTTCAATTGTGCACTTACACTTAACTAAACTACACAAAATGTCACCAAAATTGACTAATTGTACGCAATATTACATGAAATTCCATCATTTTTTTGAAGATCACCAAAACTGCGTCCATATTTTTTCCTATCCTGCTAAAACAGTAACTACGTCATTATTTGATATTATTATGTATGCACTATGAATGTAATTTTGAGTCGAAATATTTGACTCGATTAACTTTACGAGTATATAAAGCATCACTAATTTTTATATAAGTTTTTTTCCTTGTTCTAAATTTCGTAGGCTATAACAAATATTTTAAACCATTTCGTGTGTTTTAAAACGTTTCTGACTCACAAATTTTTAACTGTGAAACTGCAAAAAAAACTGCAAGTATGCTCTTCCAAACAAAATAAAATATTTTAAAAACAATTCAGACATGCCAGATAAATCAATTAGCATACTTACGTTCGAAAACAACTTCTATATATTATAGGAGACGATCATATAACCTTCTCCTTTACAAATCTGTAAAAACGACAGAAACTTAAACTCAAATTATATTTATTTTGGAGGTCTAACATCATCTTACTCTTAAAACAAGTCAATGTTACTTACATAAAATAATGTTATCCATACACAAATATTTACATCACAGAATGAGCTTAATAATGTAGCCAATCCATAAACTAACATTTTGTTTCCCCAAAAGTTAGGGAGAAATATATAAATTACCAATGTATGACAATTAATTTTATGTTTTTAATCATATTAGCGTAGGTTAGAAAATCATGATATATAATATGGTTTTTATTTACTAGGGAAAATAGATTATTTATTTGTATTATTCTTGATAAATTGTAAGGTGTCATGATAAACTAATAATGTCAACTAAAACCACCGGGTGAGAATATAAATAACCTGTTAATGTTACAAATTAATTATTTTACGTCAAAAACAGCCAATTTTAATGTTTAAATAGGAAACATGTAAGTCCATGTTTCCTATTTAAATTAAATAAACAAACAAACAAAACTCAAAACTATAAAACACACAAAAAGTAAAACTTGAAAATTGAAATGTAATCCATTAGTTGTTTTCAAAATATGTCAAGTATCTATAACAGGTTTCATTTAAATAAGATAATTAAAGCGCTGTAAAACTGCAAAAAAGCCGATTTCAATTTCAATAAATGCATCATCTAAGTAAACAAAAATGAAGTATTTATCTCTCACCTTTGTGGTCTAGCGGTCCGATGTCGGACTTGACTTCTTAAAGTCCCGGGGTCAATCCCCAGTTCGGGCAACAAAAAACTAGAAAATGTGTATTTTAATTTTTTTAAATAAAATAACGTTGCCCGGAATTGGATATGTGCCCGGTTGGCGATAGACTTGCCACCTATCACATTGTGGGACTTAGTATCTTCGGCTAGTCGTGGGTGCCTTGATTGTGCCTCTGCCGATCTCTTAGTCCCCTAAGAGTGTGTCCCCTATGGGAGTGAATATACACTTAAGTTTTTTTCTTGATTTCTATGGGACCACCACCAAATCCAGACTTGGTGGCAAAGAGACTATCGCGGAAGTTCACCCTTCCAACTAAAAAAAGAATTTTTAAAATCTTTTCCTAAGTTTTCTTGTTTAGAAATAACGGAGAAATCGGTTAACATACATAAAAAAATATAAAAGAAGCGAAAAAATCTCTTTCAAAATCGGTTATATACATAAAGGTTTACTTTGATTATAAGATTACACTTAATGTAGAGCATGTCAAAAAGCCATGTATAATGAATATCCTGTGGTCTTATTAAGATTAATGATTGACTATTTAACGCCTACAAGATCATTAAATACGACTTTGTTACGGAGTGCAACGACTACATAATAATACTTAATCTAGTTAGATTACATTGTTAGTTAATAATGTTTTCCATTTTGTAAACTGACGCTACTAGAAAAAAAACCACAAATGAATGACGGCTTATGTAGCAATAGCTGTATTTAATTGAATTCGGAATTCCTTAAAAAAGAGGATATATGTAAACACCTAACACGAGTATTAATACAGATGAGGCAAAGACTATTCGTCGATATTTTTTTATTCGTATCGATTCCGTCCATCTCCAACATGTAGGTAGGTAGTTGGGTAGTTTTGCTAAATTTGCTTTAAAAAGTAAAATTTAAAAAAATTACTAGAAAAACAGTTATTACTAAGTAGGGTCGTATGTTGCTTGCATGTACAGAACCCTATCATTTTTAAACAGTTCACACTTTAGTTAAAAACACTTTAATCGGTCATACCCTCAACTAAGTGGGGTAAAGTATGTGATATCCAAAACTATGCGGGCTTATCTGCGTGTCACCTACGGTACTTTGCCGCCATCTTGTAAGTAATACAGCGTAAGTTATCTGACACAGTGGCCAAAAAGGGAACTATGGGAACGTCGATCTGTCATATTTTTTTTTATTTTTATTTGTATGATATTGGAAGGCAAACAAGCTGACGGATTTCCTGATGGTGAGAAAATAACGCCGCCTAGAGATACCAAAGGTGGTAATGGTGCGTTACCAACCTCAGGCCGAGATGTTAGACCTCGAGCAAAAGTAAGTTCACTAGCTACCTTATCCTCCGAACTGGAACATGTCAACGGTAAGCACTGACATTCTGCCGGCAAGAATAGGTAAGGCAGTGGTAACAATACGGGCGAGTCGCTGCAAAACTCAACCACCTAGTCAGATGTCACGGTGCTAGTGAAGGTAAACCTATGCTCGCCTTTTTGGGGCTGTCTGAGACAGGAATGCAGTTAGTCTATTTTGCAAAGAGCCCGGACCAATACAGGTAAAGATTTATTTCACCTTCTAATGTTGCGGTATACTTAATTTTCTCTGTGCTCTAATGTTAGTAGGAAGTTAGAAGAAGTATCTTCACGCCCATATCCCCGAAGAGGTAGGCAGAGGCACAACCAAGGCACCCACGACTAGCCGAAGACACTAAGTCCCACAATGTGATAGGTGGCAAGCCTATCGCCAACCGGGCACATTTCCAATCCCGACCAACGTTTTTTATTGGAAAAATCCAATTTTCTTTGTGTTGGCCGACCCGGGATTCGAACCCGGGACCTCATGCAGTCAAGTCCAACACCCGGACCGCTAGACCACAGAGGCGATTAGTAGGAAGTTAGGAAATTAAAAATACACATTTTCTAATATTTTTTGTTGCTTGACCTGAGTATCGAACCCAGGACCTCTAGAAATCAAATCCGACGCCAGGCAGTTAGACAACAGAGGCGATAGCAAATAGTTTCGAAATGGTGTTGGTTTTTGAGTTACACTTAGTAACGCATAAATTTTTCACTTATCTTGACCATATCATTGATGACCTAATCATGACATATCTAAAATAGAATCATCAAAATCGGTTGGCTATTGACGGAGTAATCGCATAACAAACATACAAAAAAATACAGTCGAATCGAGAACCTCCTCCCTTTTTTAAAGTCGGCTAAAATCCGAATCCTCGCAAAACTTTACTTCAGGTTAATATGTTGGTAACAATATCATCTAGTTACTGTTATGAGCTGATTGATAGTCCGGTGAAGTTGTAAAAACGTAGAGGTTAGCAACATATTAGCCATTTCAAAAAAACGAAGCTGCTTCGTGTTAAAGTAGTTGACCTATATTTTTATAGGAACCCGGTTCAAAAATGAAGTAACACTCCTTTTCAATACATTCCACCTTCCAGGATCAATAGCTTTCCATTTTCGTAATTAGTGATATTTGAATCTGAATCGTTTTGGCAAAGTTTTCTAAATATTCTGCACTACATATCTTTACAAAAGTTTGAAAACTTGTGGGACTTAATATCTTCGGCTGACCGTGGGTGCCCTGGTTGTGCCTCTGCCTATCACCGGGGATATGGGTATAAAGACACTTTCTTTTTTAAAGTTAGAAAACCAAATAAGAAATTTAAATTGCCAAAAAATCTTTAGCCGCAAAGTTGTTTTAGACAACTTTACCATTTAGTCACGATGCTACTAACTCTACCACTTGGACACTCCTACGACTTGCTTGCGGGAAAAAAGTTGACCTACATTATTTTTAAAGAAAACTCGTGTAAGCACAGATAAAGACTTCTTCTAGTCACAGTGTTAGTAGTAGTACCACCTAGTCGCTCTTACGAGTTGCTTGATGGAACAAAATTGCTCTATATTATTTTTTTAAAAGTCCCGGTGTAAACACAGAGTTAAATCCTTCGAATACATACATCTACCGAAATCAATGGCTATTTCATTTTTCGAAGTGGATTGTGGATGGATCGAAAATCCTTAAGTTTGAACATGTATTACATATCTCTTCAAAAATTAGAAAGCTAAACAAAAATTTGTCAAAAAAAATTCTTAATCTTCAGCTGCAAAGTTGTCTAAAACTGACAGTTTTTTGTAGTTTCGTATTTCCAAGCTGCATGTTCAAATCAGTTTACTTGGTACTGGATTTTGACAGTCTTATTCTAAAGAGCTTTTGTTTAATAACAAACATAACTAAGATATTTATTTAGAGCTTATTTTATAAATGATAAGATTGAAATTCGATAAACTTTGTTCAAATTTAATTTTGTGTATAGAGAATTCGACGCGTTGAAGTCTTTTATACCCGCTAATCCATAGAGAATAGCTTCCCAAAGGAAAGGCCTTTTCAATTCGCAGTAATTTAATACCTTCAATATTCAATAGCCTAATTTTTTCTTGCAAATTGGAATTTTCGGTAAAGTGAAACGAAGTATGATTTATTGTTTGTGAACGCTATGGTTTTTTGGTTAATATGTTATGCTTCCAGAGTCGGTTTGATTCCTTTCGGGGACTGGCGCACTTTTTTAAATTATACTTATATTTTCTTACAAAACGATTGGGCTATTTTGGAAAAGTTAAGTGTTATTTTAAAAGAAAGAAAAGAAAGATTGAAAAAGCAGATTTATAATGTGAATGTGGATGGATATAGGTACCCGGGAAGACGTAGGTTGACATCCCACGATCAAATCGATGTTATTCGAAAGTAGTGTCGAGTCTTCTTCTTTCTTTTTTTAAGCTTTGGCCTTCACGTTAGTATTAAGCCATTAGTCAAGTAGAAATTTACATTAAGTTTTATATCAATTTCAATTAATTTTAATTAGTCATCAGTCGTAAGTCGTCAATAAGTCATGTCAGGCTCTTGGGTAAAGCGGTGGCCTTTTTACACAAGCTCATGTAACGAAATTTGTCGGCAACGAGAAAATATACGATACGCTAATTTCTTTATGATTATTTCATTTGTGCACTTTTACTGAAAAAAATTGTACAAAATGCCACCCAAATTGACTAATTTCACTCAATATTAACACGAAATTCAATAATTATGAAAAAACTTCGACCATCTTTTCTCTCGATGGCGCCAAAACTCCTGTGTGTCAAGAGTCTTGTAATATTATTTTCTATTAAACTGAGTATATTTTTTAAATAGTGGTCAGTGTAGCTACAAACTACAAAGGCCAGCTATCAAAATAGTTTTTAAGAAAATATTATTACAATGTCCCCGAAACCGGCGTCTTTGAGTAAAGAGGGCAGTGTAGAGGAAGCCTGCATATCTATAAGTACCTATCATGCTTCGACCATACATTGGGATGTATGGTCGATGCTATCATAACATTTGACATTGACGTTACAGTCTGCCTATCCTGTCAGGGACTTGCCGTGAAGCCTAGAGACTATATAACTCCACCAAATGTTGATGTTCAAAAGGATAAAATTTGTTGAAAAAGGCACAAATGACCGGTATTTTAATAATATAAAAAGGCAACTTATTAGGTACTTTCTTCGTGATAACTGATAAGTAATAAAGTTAACCAAGACTGACGAAAATAACAACTTCAGGTTGGAATGTCACGCTTCATGTCTGCTATACAATTATTGTACTACTAATATCTCTATAAACAGGGTTACTTCGAAAGGGTCGGCCACATCTTCTAATATATAAAATTTTCGTGTTACGGTGTGCGTGATTGAACTCCTCCGAAACGGCTTGACCGATTCTCATGAAATTTTGTGAGCATATTGAGTAGGTATAAGAATCGGCCAGCATCTTTTTTTCATACCCCTAAATGACAAGGGTGACTCCCGAAAATTTTTTTGCTAAAATCACATTAGAAAAGTAGCAGAACAACGTCTGTCAGATCAACTAGTTTTGATATAAGGCATTTTTAATATTTTTGCCAAATTACAATATTTTCTTTTATAAACATTACTTTAAAACAGTCCTCAAAAATGCTTAAATTGTTGTCACGCTATGTTGTACCTAGTACGAGTCATGACGTCACTAGCCTGCGAATGCGACTGCAGTCGGTGGGAACAAGTTTTTTTGGCATCTTGTATTTTGAACAGGATAACAATTATTTATTTTATTTAATTTTTAATTACGTATTAGATCCAAAGTTACACGATTCCGAATAGTATCTCAAAATTTGGCTGGAACTTTAAATGTTACCCTGTACATTTTATCCACAAATTTAAATTAATTAATCCACTAGTGGAAGACGGGGTTATCACACTGCAAAATATTTAAAATATTTTTTTATTGATAAAGATCAGCCTAAAGATTTTTTTAAATAGGAATCTATGAGAAGTCTATTAAAAAAACTTTGCACACTACAATTTGATAGTGTTTGTTAGTTTTGTATGTGTGATGGCTATGAATACAACTGTCAAATGCTTAATGATTTAAGTCTAATGTAGGCAAATTATATAGCTGTGTAATGGGGGTTAGAGAACTATACTTATACAAATAAAAACCAATATTAATACCGAAATAAATTGACTACATATCGAATGCCTAAACTGACAACTACTGACTTACTATAAAAATAAATTAGACGCTAGTTTTACTAAACATTGGGTAAAAATGACATCCAACCAATGATATGCTGCATGTGGATTAGGGATGCCCGATCTTTTGAATCGTAATGGATCGTAACCCTTTAAATCGATTAACGATCTAAATTGTATGGCATTGAATCGATCTCATTCAATCTTGGAAGATAAATAAATAAATAAATAATAAATAAATAATAAATAAATATCCCTGGACAACTTACACTAATTGAATCTAACCCCAAAGTAAGCAAATGATATGCTTGTGTTATGGGTGTTAGTCAACGATACGAATACATAGAAATACTTAAATAGATACCAGAATAAATTTAATAAACACCCAGACCCGGAAATGCAGACATCTAAATGTTCATCACACAAATGCCTGCCCCCGTCGGGAATCGAACCCGAGCCTCGCGGTAAGTCGATGTAGTTAGGCGAGTATGCTAGCCACTCGACTAACGAGGCGGTCAACTCGACTGACGAGATCGTATTGTATTTTATAAAAATATCTTAAAGACATAGAAAGATAGATTTATTTGTATCAGTATATGGTTTTTGTATATAATACAACGTGGCAGTTAATGAGCAAGCGCAAAATCTTAAATAAGCTTTTCGATTCTCTAGTTTATTCTGCATTCTGACAATGCAGAGAGTTGGAATCTGTAGATATTAAATTTTAAAGCACCAAAACTTAAACACCATAACTTATGTTTTTTGCAATAAAATACTAAAAAAAATATTTTAACTACGCCGTGTTTAATTACTTGTGTGTGTTTGGGTGTCTGAGGTATTGCGTTTTTAAATTTAATATCTACAGATTCATATTTCACACTCTCAGACTTGTTAGGTAATTAGAAACTATTTCAACAAGTAGGTGTTGTCGTAATCTTACTTTTTTGATACATCGTACCTAAAATATTTTTCTTGTGTTGTCAAAAGTCATACTCAAATATTATTTATTCTGGATTTTTTAGTTTTTAATGATACAATTTTTGATACGATCTTTAGGCATACGATTCGATCTTAGCAAAGATCGTATCGCGTTGAATCGATTCAAAAAATCGGCAGATCGAGTTAACATGAATCGATCTTCTAAAAAATCGATTGAGAACGGGCATCCCTAACGTGGATGACGTGGAGCATGTTAATAGTTGTAAATTCAATTTCAGACATTGACGGTATTGTGCTGAACACCAACTAAACTTATTTTAAAAATTTTTCCAAAGAAAAAAAGCGATGGAATATTTTCGACATGTCAATTTGTGACTTTTTTGATAGACGTTTTCCGAAGAATGGATTAAAAGTCTGTGGAAATGTTATATATAACTAATCTGACAGCACTGAATGTATTTTATCTCCTATTATTATCGTTGAAAGAAAACACATATCTTCACGCCAAGTCCCTTACGGGGTAGGCAGAGAGTATCGAGTGCCAGACCTCACGATCCTGACAAATCTGTCTTGCTTCCTTCACATTCATAACCCTTTTCATACAAACACGCCGGTTTCGGAGACTCTTGACACCACCCTTGGATAATATCTGATTAATCTGACCGTGAAATGTCAGCCTTGGTCTCCCCGGGTACCTACATCCATCCTTATTCGCATTGTATATCTGCTTTGTCAATCTTTCATCTGTCATTCTTTCCACATGACCAAACCAGCGGAGCATGCCCTTTCGCATTTTAACACCAACACTTTCTTTCAATCCCACTCTTTCTCGGATCTCACTGTTACGAATGCGGTCAGCGAGCGATACACCACAGATTTTCCGTAGTGCTCTCATTTCGACCGCATTTATCCTACTTTCATGCACTTTCTGAAATACCAAACTCTCGCTTCCATACAATAACGTTGGAATAAGTACAGAATTATGCAAAGCGAGTCTAGCTTTTTGACTCAAAACCTCGCTTTGGAATAGCTTACCCAACGCTCCATTCACACTATTCCCTGCCCTCACTCTCCTCTCTATATCGGCGGTGTACCTTCCATCCCTGCTAAAAGCACAACCAAGATATACAATTTTATTCACT
>NJDC01010560.1:33187-63002 GCA_002245475.1 Calephelis virginiensis | reverse complement strand
GAATAATACTCGAGCAATTTGATCGTGGAATATCAACTGAGTCTCCCAAATTTCGTAAAAATCCGTTAAGTAGTTTTACCGTAAAAGTGAACAGACAAATGTCAAAAATTTTGATAACCCTCGTTTTGGGTTCTGTATCCTGTATACAATACGTAGCAGTCATTATTTTCAAAGCAAAAAAAAAAGTATCTTCACGCCCATATCCCCGAAGGGGTAGGCAGAGGTACAACCAAGGCACCCACGAGTCACGACTAGCCGAAGACACTAAGTCCCACAATGTGATAGGTGGCAAGCCTATCGCCAACTGGGCACATTTCGAATCCTGACCAACATTTTTTTTTATTAAAAAATTGGAAAAATCCAATTTTCTTTTTGTTGGCCGACCCGGGATTCGAACCCGGGACCTCATGCAGTCAAGTCCAACACCCGGACCGCTAGACCACAGAAGCGAAATTTTCAAAATATACCTAATGTACAGATTTAGTTTTTTCTGTTGTATTCTCTATAAGGCCACTTACTGTTACAAGAATTAGTCAGTTATTTAACTGGCTGTTACATATTTTGTCTGGTTACTAAAAACTTGGTCCTTAGATATCCAAAGCAGTGTTTTCTTCTACCACCATTACGTACGTATTTTAGAAACAAAAACTGTCTGCCCTTTTGCCTCATATTTTTATAAAATTGTGGGATACATTATAAATATTCACAAAATACAGCTTTAGCGAGAGTGAAAATACATATTTTCTGTTGGGAAAAGCAAAAATCATTGTAAGCCCAAGAGAAATTATTTTAGACGTTTTCATTTTGGGAAAATATATTACGTCCTTCACATCGCTAAACACTATATATTCTGGAAAAACTGTTTATATCTGTCTGTTTGTTTATTCATATGAAATGGGATGTACTGGTGAAAGTAGAAACTAGTAGTGGTATGTATTTTAATTTTATACAAACTATACCCGCCACTTCGAGATTCTAATAGTAGAGGAGACCGTGGGAGATCGACCTTCATCGATCTGATAACCAGATGAGACATATTTTTTGTCGAATATAATTTGTTAACAAATATGCCTATAATTGCTTGCCTATCTGAAAGTGCTCATGGCTATTTTAATTAAATTAACTTGGATCCTTTTTTTTCATCACTTTTATTCTTTTGATAACCAAATGAATTTTATTTCACTGTTAGTTTTTAACACACAAAATATGCCTTAGTAGGCTTGCCTACTTATTGTCGTGTATACCAGGCAAACAGATGTGAACAGGTAAGTAAATATAGGTGACTCCATCGTTCTGCTAACTTATCGAAAGTTATATCAAATTTTAGATTATTTTATTACAAAATCAGTCATATAGACTTGCCTGCAAAAATCATACTTAAAGCATACATAATTTAATTAAAAATAGCCATGAGCACTTTCAGATAGGCAAGTAATTATAGGCATATTTGTTAATAAATTATATTTGATGAAAAATATATCTCATCTGGTTATCAGATCGGTGAAGGTCGGTCTCCCACCGGCTCTTAGACTATAAATGTATCTCTACATTGCTGATATAAAGTTCTTTGATCACATTGAAAAGAGACGGGACAATCTGTAGAGCACATACTTACTCACTCTCCCATAGGAAACCATACGAAACCTTACCGTAATAAAAAGTATCCTTTAACCTTTCTCGGAACATAGCGAAAAATAAAGACAAAAAGACAAAAAATCAAAAACTGTTTGTGGCTTTTGTAAGTCGCCTACAGCTGACGTTTTTGAATATCTTCAATCTACAAAATTTTCTCTTCTACAGTTAAATTATATCCTGATTTAAATTAAAGTAGCAATTGCTTATAGAAAAGAAGATCGAATCAAAAATATTATATAACAAACGATTAATAGTAAATATCGATCTTGAACATAATAATATACATATATCCAAAACGCCATCTAGCTACAAGCTTAAATACACGATGCAATAAATTCGTTGTTTGTTACGTTTGCAAACGTACCTTTGTCAACAAAATTAAATAAAAATTAGATGGTCGAAGTTTTTTCATAATTATTAAATTTTGTGTTTATATTGAGTGAAATTAGTCAATTTTGGTGACATTTTGTACAATTTTCTTCAGTGAAAGTGCACAAATAACATAATCATGATGAAATTAGCGTATCGTGTATTTCTTCGTTGCCGCCAAAACTCACTCCATGAGCTTGAGTAATGAGACCACCGCTTTACTCAAAACCCGACATGACTTTTTTTGACAACTTGTGACTAATTTTAAATAATTGCAACCCGATTTTGGTAAATCGGTTAACTTGATGCAAATTTCTACTTGACTAATGTTAAAACACTAATGTGAATGCCAAAACCTAAACAAAAGAAATATGTTATGGCCCATTATTATAGTAGGATAATGTAGTTTAAGATTAATTAAAGGTGCACGTTTTATTTTAATATCACAGCCGTCAAGTTTACGAACAAATAATTTATTAGGACGCAACAGAAAAAAAAAGAAAAAAAAACTACAGCTGGACTTATATTTTTTGTTTCAGTTTAAAAAGGTACGTAATATTTATTGATACGGTTTTTAATGTTTTACACTTTATTAAATAACACCACTACTACCCGCATTCATTTAAAAATTGGTAGAGATTCCATTGCAGTGTTAAAATCAGTTA
Organism: Calephelis virginiensis; assembly: GCA_002245475.1. Taxonomy (NCBI): domain Eukaryota; kingdom Metazoa; phylum Arthropoda; class Insecta; order Lepidoptera; family Riodinidae; genus Calephelis; species Calephelis virginiensis. Next base: position 60,333 of record NJDC01010560.1, on the reverse strand, counting down.
TAATATTAATAATAACTACTAATATATAATAATAATAACTACTACACTACTACACTTTATTAAATAACACCACTACTACCCGCATTCATTTAAAAATTGATAGAGATTCCATTGCAGTGTTAAAATCAGTTATAATATTAATAATATTCTTACACAAATGAACATATGTGACTTTCGGCTCAAGTGAATGTCTATGAACAATTCTAAAACAGATGATATAACAATGGAGTCAGACCCTTTGTAAATCGGAACTAGAATTGTCGCCAGCAATGGATGTCCATATTGCACCTTGTCAAGACTCTGATGTAATTACCTGTTCTTGATGCTATGGGGCGTTATGAGCTATTTCATGACTTCAGTAGGGAAGCCTAACTTTCCATGATAACTGGGACGTTTGATGTAGTAAAAGGACTCCACGTGGATTCCGTAAGGGTCTAATTGTTCTGTTCTTCAAATTAAAGCTTATTTAATTGGTAAAGTATCTGCGGTCGTGGGTGCCCTGGTTGTGCCTCTGCCTACCTCTTCGGGGATATGGGCGTGAAGATACTCTTATTTGATAAAGTAGGTGATAAATTACTACCAAAGGGTTTGGTCAATTCAATAACATACTGTGTAGGTATTACATTTTTTGCGTGTGTTTTGCAAGTATTAGCTTATATAATAGACGACAAATATTAATTAAATTAAGATAAACTTTACAAATAAAATATTAATAATAAGGTTATAATTAATAAGGTTAGCGTTGTGCTTGTTTGCTAGTTCTTATCATATAAAAAAACTGAATTAAGCCGCAACAAACAGATTACTAAAAAATATTCGACCGCATAGAAAATATCGTATTAAAAAAACAGCATTAAACAAGCCCGGTAGGTAATAAAGTTATTTTTTTTTATATTGGAAGGCAAACAAGCAGACGGTTTTCCTGATGGTAAGAAATTCACGTAGAGACACCTAAAGTGGTAATGGTGCGTTGCCAACCTGGGGCCGGGATTTTAGGCCTCGAGCAAAAGTGAGTTTACCGGCTACCCTACCCTCCTAACTGGAACACGTCATGACGTTATGGCGGCAGGAATAGGTAAGGCGGTGGTACCAATCCGGGTAAGTCGCTGCGAAACTCTACCACCTAGTCAGATGTCACGGTGTCTGTGACGGTAAGCCTATGCTCACCTTTTACGAGCTGCCTGGCAGGAAGGCAGATGGTCTATTCTGCAAAGGAGCCGGGACCAACACGGGGGAATAAATTATATTATGTTAAAAGTAGAACTGACCAACTACATCATTGAAGCAGTTTTACAATGAATACATACAACCGTAAATTCCTTGCAAAATAGAAGATTAACAGTTGGGGCTAATTCTTATAAAGAAAGAGTGTAACGCTGGAACGGTGTTTAATAGTTCTCGCTTTCGTTTTTATGTATCAGTTTAAGGGGCCACGAATGCTAAAATACGTCAGCAATATACTGTTTTTTTCATACAAAGCAATTATGGATCTTGGCGACAAAAATACACAAGATTAACATTAATATGCTTTATAAGACTAGTGTTTCCAAAACACGATTCATTTCACTTTGCTTGATAGAAAAAAATCAAAAAGTTATCCCTTTTTTGAAAGCAAAACCCAACTGTCTATTTCAATTATGAAAATATCGACACCAGATTTAACATAAACATAGATAAGTATTATACCTAAAAGATAACTGTTTCAGTTTTTAAATTTTTTTTCAAATTACTTTTATAGTGTCAAAAATAGTGATTTGGCGTTTAAGACATTTACTTTAGAGCGCAATATTTCATTGGAATCATGGAACGGGGGAGTGCGCTGATTGGCTCTTCTGGCTGGCTAAGTATGGGGCCTTAATTTAATCCTGTTATTTTCGACAAATTTCTTAATTAGACACCCAGTCCTGCAAATTCGTAAATTAATGTTGGTCAGCCTAGTTGTCAACCATTAGTTGCCTTGGATTAAGTAATGTATGATCAATATCAAAAATGGATCTGTTAAAAAATAAAAGTAAGAACTGTTAATCTGTGTCTCTTACTTTATCCGTGTTTGTTTCGAAATCACATTCACAACAACGGGTTAAGAACAAATTTATCAGGATAAATATGCAACATATAATTTAACAGGTTTATGTATTTGAAGTACTATGGAATCAACCCCTTCTATACGCTAAAACATCCAACGTTATTTATTTTAGGGAGGGTAGGATACGAGGTAAAAGTAACGTGATAACTAAGTTTTAATTGCCATTTATATAAAGTGAGTCGGCTACTCACCCGGCGAACTCTGTTCACTTAGCACTGAACACTCTCTGCCTATCCTTTCGAGGGACTGGCCATTAAAATATATATGTGTGTGTATATGTAAGATAAATATGCGTACCCAATTGTTTACAGTAAACAGGGCTAAATTTAATTATAGTTTTTAAATATTTTGGTAATAAATAATTACACTAGTTATAAATGTTAGGCCTCGAGCAAAAGTAAAATTACTGGATAACTTACCCTCCGAACCGGAACACGTTTTGACGCAGGCAGGCTTTTTTTTTTTTTTGAATGACTAATTTGTTGCTAATCTTGCGATTTTTACAACTTCACCGAACTTTGTGGGCCGAGCAGAGTGCTCAGCCCGAGACATCATTATTTAGATGGATTGGGCTGTTTCCTACAACGCCAGCACCAAGGGCTGTCTCCCGGGAGACCGTACCTCGACTTGGTGCTGCGTTCTGGTTACTGGGTGGACTTGGTGGAGGAGTATTTGTGGCTCGTCGCTCGGCGTTAGGCGCCGGGCGCAAGAGAGGTCTTCGTCGCCGAGACCGGCGGCGACGGTGCAGTGTTGTGTTAAGGTGATGTGAGTTTGTCGTGTTCCGGTTTGGAGTTGGGAGAATAGCGTTTGCCGCGGTTATTGGGTCCGGGGGATCCGATAACACGGGGCGAGGTCTTCTATGATCGGGCAGGAATAGATGAGTCGCTGCGAAACTCTACCACCTATTCAGATGTCATGGTGCTAGTGACGGTAAGCCTATGCTCGCCTTTTACGAGCTGCCTGGCAGGTAGGCAGATTGTCTATTATAGGGAGCCCGGACCACCATAGACAGAGAGATTATGTTTAGGTTTTGTAGGGGTTGTTAGAATTTTTTGATTTTTTTCATCATTAAAAAAATAAAACGAGCCAACCGTAATGATGTATTTAATAATTGCATATGTCTTATTAACAGTTTTTAATTATCGATGTAATAGATTTTCTTTATTTATAAATAGCTGTTCCCGCGAACGTCCACCCGTTCAGTTTGTATGGGAATAAACTAAAATGTTGTTTTCCCCAGTTTCCTCACAATTGAACAGGATGAACGGTCCTTCTCCCTTTTATAAACTACCTCACCAACAATTTTCAGCCTAATCAGTTCTTGAATTATAAACAGTGTAACAAACACCACTTTACACATATATATATATATATATATATAGATTGCCTTAATATTGGTTTATTTTCATTTATAAAAAGAACTAAAAATATAATGAAACTGAAACGTTTATGTATAAAAAAAGTATTCACTATAGTCGGTAAGATATAATTGTCGAATATGACTCTTTAAAGAAAATTTAAACGCGAGCTATTCTTCCGGTTTCACCGGAACTGACACTGCTGCTGGAGGTCACGGAATCATATGTTTGCATACACCAGTTTTACAAGAACTCTTAAGTAAAAAGTTAACTAAAGTTTTTAGTCTAAAAGTTATTAATAAATTCGTATGTCAACCCTTTTTTTTGTTAAAAGATTTTGAGTTTGACGTTTTCAAATCAAAAACACTTGAAGTGATGTTTGGCAGTTGTTTTACTTAAATATTCATACGTCATAAAAAAGTTATTATACCAATTTAGAGACCATACTAATGTTACTATAGATTTAGGATGTAAAATGTTGCACCATAGCGTAAGTTTAAGTGTATATTTTTGTAAATTGTTTTACATTCATACATTTTTTTGTATTTTCATTCATTCGTTAATCCTTACGTTCATTCAGGCCTTAATTTCTTCAGCAATTTGTTCGTTCGTTCATTATTCATTCGTTAGTTCGTTCATTTATACATTCACTCACACATTATTTTTTCATACAGTGATTAATCCATTCATTCATTAATTCAATCGTATATTAATCGTAATCGTATTCATCCTTACAAACATTTAGTGATTTATTCATATTAAGTTAAATATATTCTTTTTAAAAACAACGTAATAGTTTATTACCTACTGTGGGAAAAAAGTTATGAGTGTGGGTTGTAAAACATGTTTGATGTATTTCTATATGAAAAGCTTTATTAAATTATGACATACTTTAAATTACTTCTATAAAATAAAAAAAGTATCTTCACGCCCATATCCCCGAAGAATCGAGCAGAGAAACAACCAGGGCACCAACGACTAACCGAAGACACTAAATCCCACAATGTGAAAGGTGCCAAGTCTATCGCCAACCGGGCATATATCCTATCCCGAGCAAAATTTTTTTTATAAGAAAATTGAAAAAACCCAATTTTCTTGTTATTGCCCGACACGGGATTTTAATCCAGGACCTCATACAGTCAAGTCGAACAACTGAACCGCTAGACCACAGAGGCGAAATCTTTCAGAAACATAAAAAATGTTGTGCAAATAAGAATAATTTTTTTTTATTATAAAACTTCAAAAGAACCGCTGCGTCATATGATATTTTTCTTTTACATTCAAGTCCGATTCCTCGGACATGGCTCACAATGCCAAATGCTTATCACGCACGATTCTAATCACCGCACCTACCCTTCACTAATGACCTTACTCATTAGTGCTCAGCCATTTTATCTCGTTGTTTTAATGGTGAGGCGGCATGTTGCCGTCATTAAGGGTCCATTTACTTCTTGTTAATATGAAGGTTCCGCGATTTCAATCTTCACCTGATTTATATATGTATACAATATATATCACAACATATTATTAAGTAATCGTAAATCTTCTTCTTTTTATGCACTTACAAAATATATTCAATTCAGTTCAATTCATCGTCTTTATTTCGTAGGTACAACATTCGTTACACTTGAATTACGTCAACAGTTAAAATACATTATAATAATTTTTGACAAGCAAATCCGGTAGTTAAAACACTACTACAGCCTTTAAAAACACCTTACATTTAACATTGCAAAAAAAAACACATAACAAATACATAAACAAATCCCGTCTCAACAGCATCCTGATGTATGACAATAATATAAACAAAACATGCATGTAGTTAAAAAACAATAATAGATGAGTTAGACCAGGTTATGATTTTTCCCCAAAAACAGGGAATACAATTTAATAAAGCAAGAAATAAAAAATATGTTCGGCAATATTTATAAAATAAATAAGTAATAATATCGAAATTAAAATTAAAGTATAAAATAAAAAATGTCGGTAAATAGTATAATGTATATTAAATATATAGTAAAACTAAATATATTATTTTTTGCGTTTGCAACTTTTAAAATAAAAGCTATGGTTAACAAAAATCGTTCAGGAATGAACTTGAATATCTCCGACCTAGGAACTATTTACAGAACACGTTTATTGTAGCCCAGTTATGTCTTAAATGAATGAATGAATGAATGTCTTAAATGAACGTTCTCCGGAAAGTTCGTTCTATCGCAATATATAAAGCTATCAAATAAATTATTACACACTTACAAACATATCTTCACGCCAAATCCCTTACGAGGTAGACAGAGAATTTCGAAAGCCAGACCTAAATAAAATAAATTATCGAAATTCTAAAACTAATATCCCCTTTATCGTTTTGCGATTTCGTTTCTTAATCTTCAATTGTACTAAGCATTTAGTCTTTACTACTCTGTGTAGCTATTTTTATCACTCTGTTTGTCACCCTTTTTGTCAATACGAGTGTCACTAATGGAAAGTCATCTAAACTCAAAATGGCGACCACGACTCGCAATAATTTTACCGCATTAAAACTACAAAAAATGGTAGTTTAGGATAAACAGGGTTAAATTTATTTATATTTTAAAATTGTTTGTAATTTATAATTCAAATTATAATAAATAGAAAACAATTTTTTGTAAAAACATAAAAACTACTTCAACACGCATATTCCGCAAATACCTCAATATATTTTCTTTTTCTTTTAAGATTGTTGGGTTTTGTTTGTAATGTAAGACTGATTAAATATTTGCATAGTATTTATTATTTTCCTAAAACTTCAAACTCTTACTCAGTATTGGACATTTAAAAAAAAAAGTTCTACGTTTTTTGATTGGATAAAACTTATTTAGCAAGCTTCGCCTGTAACCGTGCTAAACGCTTTAAAGGGATTTGCCGGATTTAAAAGTAGAATTGTAAACGGAAAATAGTTCGTGGTAATAACGTAGGTACTTTGTAGAGGTTTTGGCGCCATCGAGAGAAAAGATGGTCTCTGTTTCTTTCATAATTATTGAATTTCGTGTTGATATTGAGTGAAATCAATCAATTTTGGTGACATTTTGTACAATTTTGTTCAGTGAAAGTGCGCAAATGAAATAATCATGAAGAAATTAGCGTATCGCTTAGCGTATCGTGTATTTCCTCGTTGCCGCGAAATCTCATTACATGAGCTTGAGTAATGAGGCTACCGCTTTACCTAAGAGCCTGACATCACTTACTGACGACTTATGACTGCTGACTAATTATAATTGATTAAAATTGATATAAAATTTCATGCAAATTTCTATTTGAATAATGGCAAAATACCAACGTATAGGCCAAAATCTAAAGAAATAACGTATTTTGTACAGTTAAAGATTTACATAAAGCTTTAGACTACTGGAGGTTACACTCACAATTAAGAACTGAATATTTCCAAATACCTATCCTTAATAGAGCCTAGTGAAGAAAATCAACAAAGTGTAAATGAGAGAGAGACAGGTACATCAAACAGAGTCAGCAATATTTGGAAATGACATCATTAGAGTTCTTGTAGACTCATGTATCTCGATTTCATGAGAATTATACATTGGAATCGTATATATGTCATTTTAGGTACTTTTGAATACATTACTAATGGATTATTAATAATTATTTAATATTAACAATGTAGTTTAGGTATTGTTTAGGAACTCGAGCGGCGGCCCCGCAGCGGAGGACGTAATGTTGGATGACCTCCCACCCGGTGGACTAATAATCTAAATCACAAAGTAACAAGAACCTCACGTTTTAGAAATTTAAAGTTGGTTTTTAAATTAAAAACAAGCATTATAGAATGTAGGTAGTGATTAAATCAATGTTTTCTGCGGTTAATGGCGTGTAATAGTCATAATTTACTCAAAGCAATCGATGCGTAATAAATATTATTTTACCTAATAACAAACACAGCTTTTGAAATGATTAAACTCAGTTATTAAAGAGGAATTCTGATTTCTGCCAGGACTACAGAATAAAGAAATACCTGTAAAATGATATTTACAAAAGTTAAAATCGCTACTATGCTTTGAACTACCCAAAGTGATATTTCAGTAAAGTACACGGTTTGTATTCATTTTTACAACATTACTTTAAAGTTTTAGATCAGTCTTTTCCAAAGTGATAACGCCTTCTTGTGGACGCTGGATGCCTAGAGAGGGGCGGTAAGGAATCCTGAAAATGTTGTTTAAGTTAACTCCAGGCGAGTCAAATATTTAATTATCTAGGTTTGTAACAAGAAAAAATGGGGAGGGGGCGCTACAAAATTACTGATTTTCAAAGTGGACGTTACATGAAATAAGTTCTAATATTACAAGAAATAAGGGATTCTCTGTTTTAGTTCTATTCTTATACCGACGATAAAAACACTTGAAAACAAAGATATCCTTTGTTATTACATTAAAAAGATTATTGTACGTATTGTTTCGTTTTATATGGTAACTCTGCTGCAGTCTACTAGCACATGGATTTTATAGTCTGTAACAACAACAAGGATACCCAATCGTGCGCCTACAGACAGATCCCAATCCCATTTCTGTCAAGAGTACCGATTTTACATTATTTGAATTCAACATTGGAAACGAATTCGAATCCTTAGAATCTTTGTTCGAGACTCGAGAGTAACTCTACTGATAAAAGTCGCGGGGAGTCTGTGGATACAAGCAGCTGGTAACCGTAACTTGAAGCGCTCTTTGGGGGAGGCCTATGTCCAGCCGTGGACGTCCTCCGGCTGATAATGATGATGATGAATTACTTAGTTAGAAATAAATTCAACAAATCTCCTTTAAAATAGTTTATTGTTTACTATTAATTAAAGTATGGATTAACTGAAATCGATCACACGCGTGGAGTTGAGGTCAAAATAAAACAATTTAAAACATAAATATTTGGTCAAATCGAATCCTAGTTTGCTAAAGTTATAAGCGAAAACAGCTGTCTTTTTCCTTTGTAATTGTATTGTGTCAATCTTTTTTGTTCTTATATTGTGCTAAAGTACCAAAATTATACTACTTTTCTAAATCCCATTAAGTTCACACACAAATAAAAACCAAACAGACACGTTAAATAAATAAGAGCCTTTTTCTGTTAGTGGTTAAAAATTTACTACACAGGAAATGATTGCTTCAACAACGACGAAAACGATTCTAAATTTATCCATTGGCTAAACAATTCTCGTTTTTCGATTAGAAAAAATAAAAAAATCTTATTTAGCGAGCTTTGGCTGTTACCATGCAAAACTGTTCAAAGCTATTGGGCTGATTGAAAAATTAGAAATGCGCATGTAAAGCAGACAATTTTCAGAAAAAATACGCTGTTGTTTTTTTAAACCCGTCATGATACTGTAAGAACTCGGTTAAAATTTAAATGTAGATTTCAACTTACAGACATACATAATAATATATTCTTGCCAAATCCCTTACGCTGTATTCGGAGAGTATCATTGCCAAGCTCACGATCCCAGCCTAGCTTCCTCCACATTTTGAAGATTCTGGACTCCAAACTCGAGTAAAACTTAAGCAATTTGATCATAGAATGTCTTCTCTCTACTCTCTCTTGTATGTACTCTTCTCGAGTACATACAAGTCACAACCATAAAAAATCTCATAGATTATCTGTTTTTATAACACTTCATTTGCCATTATTTTAACATAGCCAAACCAATGGAGTTTTCTGATTTTTTACAACAGCACTTTCTTTCAATTAACTTTTTTTATAAAATTTCTTATTGGTAACGCGATTGGCGGGGGTAACTCCATAGATTTCAAATCAAAAAAAGATTTATTTTAACATTTTAGTTTCTCAAGCTGCCCGTAAGAGGGGAGTGCTAGTATGTTTGCCTCTTACAATGTGTCTTAGACGAGGTAGTAGTTTTCCTTCATTCCTTCTTCGTCCTTGTATGTACCACGTCTTCTCTATTCTTGTTACATAACGCCGTAGTCAGTTAACTTATGCACGTAAACCGTCAGCCTAAAGTAGTTATTATTACCCTCTTCGTTGTCTATAGTTCACCACACACCACCATATGAGCTAGGTGAAAAAAATGCAATATTAAGCATAGGTTCCTAAATACCACGTGTCAGTTGGTATGGGACCACCTTTGCCCAACGAGCTATCTTAAAAAAAATAATTTTTATTTTTTTTGATGATATTGGAAGGTAAACAAGCATATGGATTTCCTGATGGCAAGAAATTCACGCTGCCAAGGTGGTGATGATGCATTGCCTACCTGGGACCGGGATGTTAGGCCTCGATCAAAAGAAAGTTTACCGGCTACTTTATCCTACTAACCGGTATACGTCAACGAAAAGCACTTATGTTATGGCGGCAGGAATAGATAAGGCGGTGGTGCCAATCCGGGCGAGTCCCTGCGAAACTCTACCGTCTAGCCATGACGGCGTCAGTAAGCCCATGCTCGCCTTTTACGAGCTGCTTGGCAAGAAGGTACATGGTCTATTCTGCAAAGGAGCCCGAACCAAAACGGGGGAAGAACATCAAAACCCATTTTCTCTTGGCAGTGAAATTATATAAAAAAACTACCCGTCCACTTGAGAAACCAACAATAGCATAGAAAGACAAGAAGCCTCCATACAAAGTCTCTTGAATTTCCTAGAAATATAAAATGTAAGAAATGACTGTATGGTGGAGTAAGAAAACTGGTAAAAATACTCGCTTTGGGCGCTCTTTGCTAATTACTAAATCAACAAGAAACTTCCGAGCAAGTTCGTTGAGAAAATGCTGATTTGGTTAAAATAACAAAGCTAGAAGTAGACCTAAGAAATGAGTGTCACATTTTCTGTTTCGTTTAAAGCAGAGGTGTCCAAGAGTTTTGGCGCCATCGTGAATGAAGATGGTCGTAATATTTTCATTATTATTGAATCTCGTGTTTATACTGAGTGAAATTGGTTACTTTCGATGGGAATTAGAGTATTTTTTAAGAGAAGTAGAAATATAATAAACATGCAAATTTAAACTAATCAACTATAACTCAAAAAAATACACTTAAATTACTGGTTTCGCTCATTAAACCTGGACTAAGCTGACTTCGAAATGTATACAAAACCAAAATCTTATTTTATAAGGACTTACTATAATGGACCTTATTTTATTATCGCATTAACGTCTAAACCCGCAAAATATCTAGTAACGGAAACACAAATCGGTAAACGAGTTCAACATGCTTTATCCTATGTCTCCACTCGATCTGAATCATATATTGTACACGTCTTACACTGAAATTTGACATAACTTGATGTACTCCATTAGTAAAAGAAAGGATTACGTCCTCTGATCACCGGTCTAGAAGCGGTGGCAGCGGCGCAGGCCAGCACGCCGATCGGATGGCGTCCAGCGACGCCGGCGGCGGGGCCTCGTCGGAATTGTTGGGTGGCAGGGTTTCTGCCACCTGCCGCCCAACATAATCATGTTGACGCAGGCACCCTTACTCATTCCTGCGTCATCGCTCGAGTGCCATTTTGTTCAGTGAGTGTGAAGTGAAGTGAAGTTCAGTGAAAGGGCACCAATGAAATAATCATGAAGAAATTATCGTCTATTTCCTCGCTGCCGTCAAATCTCACTAGATGAGCTTGAATAACGAAGTCACCGCTTTACTCAAGATCTTTGACCTGACATGACTTTGTACATAGTGACTAATTAATGACTGTATATTTTCCAAGAATTAACTAACTTGACATTGGCAAAGTAGTCGTTAAAAACGATCGAAAGCCATATTTATAAAAGAAGAAGAAGAAAATGTTTCCATTCTTTGTTTTATATTGATCACGTTTAACATTTTGCCAGTTTCGGTTAGACCTATTTACTTACTACCATGTTCCTAAAAACTCGTGAAATTTGATTATAAAATCTATTTATAGTAACGGACGAGAAGTAAAAATGCTAGCTTTGAAACAATTTATTCAAAAAACTTGTACTTTCCACTATAATATTAATTTTTATTTTTTTAGATTAGCCGAGCGGTTTTGCTATACAAGCATCATTGCATATAACAACTGAAGTTTTGTTAGAAATAATACTATTATTTTGGTATTTAATTTACAGTTGTTATATTATAGCCCAGATGATGCTTGTATAGCGAAACCGGTTGACTAATCTAAAAAAATAAAAATAAATATATTGTGGAAAGTACAAGTGTTTTGAATAAATTGTTTGAAGAATGGAATTCCACTAAGCACCAACAATAAGAAGTATAGAAACTAATGCTAGCTTTCTTAAAATATTATATTACTTAAATTCTATAAAATATAAGTTGAACTATACTGGATTGTAGACCAAATTGCTACTTATCTGAATTCTAAAGAAGATTAGGTTCTCCGTTTCGGTGTTTTTTTTTATGTGTAGTAACCCCACATTTTTGAAGTGAAAACTTCTTTAGCGGCGTTGCGCACTTTTTTTGGAATGGGTAAACACTTCGTCGCGTCAGGACACCTGATCGAAAATTCGTAAGACGGTGCAGGGCGCTTGCGCAAATGTTCGTGTTGTTATGTTTTAGTACGATATCGCAATAAATGAATATTGTATTCTACCACATAAATGATAGTACTTTCATACTGATAATTAAAGCAAATAGTGCAAAATTACCTAACCTAACCATTCCAAAATATCAAAAATGCACAACGTTAATGTTCAAGTTTTCATTTCTGCCGGCACTCCCGGAGTGCAACCCGTCGTTTTGTTTTACTGAAAGAATGATGTTTTATGGCTCAACGATTGTTTAAATCCGTGTGTTTTTTTATATTTTGTTCAATATCTGTCAAGTAGTATTGAGTTATACTTATTATTGCCTAGTTTTTGTTTACTTTTAAACATTTATTATTGAGATTAAAGTTAGGTTCTTTCAGCTTAATTGCCTTTAAAATTATCTATTAATTATTACTTTCTTGATTTCGGTGTAATTGATGTTATATATATATTATTATTTAATCATCGGAATCCCGATTATATATTATTCAATCTTCCGCTTTGTCATATCACAGGACAAAATAATTTTGTTTCTATGTAAATTGAAAACAATATTTATAGCTAATGATATTGAAATATCATATTTTATCATTGAAATCGCCTCTGTGGTCTAGCGGTTCAGTTGTTGCACTTGACTGCATGAGGTTCCGGGTTCGGATCCCGAGTCTGGGGTCGGACAACAAAAACAAAATATGGTTTTTCCAATTTTCTAATAAAAATAACGCTATGCGGGATTGGATATATGCCTGGTTGGCGATAGGCTTGCCACCTATCACAGTTTGTGAGTTAGGGCCAGGCCACAACACTGCGTTGCAACGTCGCATCGCAAAAACCACGTCGCACAGTAATGCGATGCGATGTCGCAACGCAAAAATTTCATCGGATACGACATCGTACGATAAGACGGTAACCAACGGTTCAGTTTCTAGTGAGACATGGACCGCAATGCGCGTGTTCTACTTTTGCTTGCGTTAAGATATATTAAGAAAAAGAAACAGAAAAGAAAATACTGTGTGCACTTATTACTGACAATTATGAATACAGATGAAAAATCGTATTGAGTAGAGATGGCGCACAAACGTTTGAAGAAATGTTTGTTGACGATTCTTTGCAAATTTTACACAAAACACCAAACGAAAGTGGAACAGGAGCTAACATAATCAGAAACGAATTTTGTAATTATTTTAGTAGTGACATCGGAGGTCTTAGTTGACAGTTAACAAAAATATAAATGTTTGAAAGTTTTTAACGAGCTTTGCTTTTTCAACACTACTTAACTCCTCAAAATTTTAAATATAAACCTGTACACACTTCCCCTTTATACTTCTGTTTTTAAAATTTTGTCTTGTGATATATAAAGTATGGAAACCGACTAAACGGCAGCGCGTTGTCGTATCGCAGATTTGTACGTTGCGGCAGCACATCGGATCGGTTATGCGGAGTGGTAGATATTTGCGATGCGACGCCGCAACGCAGTGTTATGGCCTGACCCTTAAGGTCTTCGGCTAATCGTGGATGCTCTGGTTGTGCTACTAAAAGTTTGTATGGACAAAATTGAAGAGTGGTTTTTCCCACTTTCCTAGCAATTTTCCCATTTTTTCTTTACAAATGACCCTTCATTTAAATTAAACAATACAACAAAAAATAATTAGAAAAATTGGGGCCTCCTTTCAGGCGTGATGCTCATGATTTTTTTTTTGATTTTTTATATAATTATACACAATTCATGATCACGCGAAATGGGGATTCATATTTATATTTAGATTATGCTCAGTAAAATTACAAAGGCCGACTTTAACCCGACTTTTCCCCGGGATGGTCCGAGCTCCTTTGCAGAATAGACCATCTGCCTTCCTGCCAGGCAGCTCGTAAAAGGTGAGCAAAGGCTCACCGTAACTACCACCGTGACATCCTCCTAGGTGGTAGAATTTTGCAGCGACTCGCCCGGATTGGTACCACCGCCTTACCTTTTCCTGCCACCATAAAGGAATACCCATTTTAGGTGGTCAACACATCACGCCTAAACGTATAGACTAATTTTAATCTTATTTTTTGTTGTTTTGGCTTTTGTCAGTGTTCTAGTAGTGCGGCATCGTCTTCGTAATCTATTACTTAACTTCTTGAAGTCCCGGGTTCGATTCCCGGGTCAGGCAGCAAAAAAAATTAGAAAACGTAGATTTTTGTATATTGTGGCAACCTATCACAGTGTGGAACTTGACTAGTTGGGAGTGCTCTGGTTGTGTCTCCGCCTACGCCTTCGGTAATATGGGCGTGAATATACTTATTTTAAGGATCATATTAAGAGAATTGCATGTAAAATATGACGAACATTACTTTAATTTTCCTCATATACATATTGTTAGCAATGTCAAGCGATACAAAATTCGTCGGGTCGGCTATTTAATAAAATTGAAACATCTACAAATATTGCCAACAGTAGGGATAAGTCTGAATTGAACCAGATGTGCCGTTGGAATTCCAACCACGTACCAAACAAGGTCAAGTCCCCAATAACATGCATTTCACATCAAGCATCCGAAGTAAATTCAAAATGGCGTTCATCTCCTGAAATTTTAACCACGCGTTGTTGGTTTTATGTTCCGTACGTTAATAACATCGTAACTTATAAATCGGTCGTAAAGGTGACGTCACATCCGTTTTATCTTGCCTCATAAAATGATATATCTACATTTCCCTTTTTCTGACATTAATATTAATAAAAGATTATTTTGTGTTAAGAAATATTACCTCACGGAAGTAATCAAATACTGCATTACTTATCTTACGCAAAGGCCCTTACGGAGTAGGTGGAGAGTGTCGAGTGACTAATTAATCTATTAATTTAATAAATGCAAAAGTTTGGCTGTTGTTCTTTCTCTGCCAAACCTCTTTAACTATTTTATTTCGATATGCATATATTGAAATAATATAATAATATTTTGAAGTGAAAACTTCTTTAGCGGCGTTGTGCACTTTTTCTTGGATGGGTAAGAACTTCTAAACTCGTGTTAGGTCACGTGTCCTGATTCGTAAGACAAAAATTGCTAAGACGGCGAAGGGCGCTTGCGCGAATAAAAAGGCGCAGGGCGGTTGCGCGAATGTTCGTGTTGTCATGTTTGTGTACGATAGCGCAATAAATGAATATTGTACTCTACCACATAAATTATAGTACTTTCATACTGATAATTAAAGCGATTCGTGCATAATTATTCCCTAACCACTCCAAAATATCAAAAATGCACAACGTTAATCTTCAAGTTTTCACTTCTGCCGGCACTCCCGGAGTGCTACCCATCGTTTTTTTCCAAATCACCACGCAAAGGAATATAAGGATAATAAGTTATGAATGTTTGTTTGTATGTAGAATACCACGCTTATGAAGTCGCATGCAAACAGATAGTAATTTCTGTAATAATTAAAAAAAAAGTAAGTATATCGGCTACCTTGCCCTCCGAACCGGAACGCGTCCACGACTAGAACTGGCGGTAGATATAGGTAAAGCGGTGGTACCAATACGGACGAGTCACTGCGAGACTCAACCATTTAGTATGATGTCACGGTGTTAGTGACGGTAAGTCTACGCTCGCCTTTTACGAGCTGTCTTGCTGGAAGGCAGATGCTCTATTCTGCAAAGGAGTACGGACCAACACGGGGGAAGATGGTTTGTTTACCGATCCTAAAAATGTCTTCTTATATTTTTCTACGTCGGCCACGAGCCGACGTGTAACTTTTAAATTCATATTTTAAATTAACTCTAAAAAGCAGGATGCTAATAATTTGACTATTTGTTTTTGATATGTTTGTTGCGATAGGTGTTTGTCAACTATTACAATACATAGAAATACTTATATTTACTATACCATATTAAATTTAACTAATAGTCGCCCATTGCTCGGAATTCGACAATAATAAATTTTAATATCTTGTTGATAAGAACGCCATCTTCATTTCTCAAGACCAACCACTTTGTTTCCAAACTTTATAGTGCGCCATCTGTGATCTTTTATCGTTATCATCAATATATTTGTTTGTGTGTGTCAAATGCATGGTAGTGTGAGTAATGTTTTATTTATTGATTTAATGTACTTTATAAGCATTATTATTGAAAAATATTAGCGTTCTGCACTTCTTCTACACATAAACTATAAGTGAGCCATATTTTATGCTCCTGCGTCTGCGCACATTTCGTAAAAAGGGGTCCAAGGTTTTGGCATCACGTATTCATATATAGATAATATATAATAGTCGAACCAGCAAACTTCGTATCTGGACCTGGACGCTTATCTATAATAGATAAGCATCCAGATCCAGAAATGTATACACAAATGTCTGCCCCCGTCGGAAATCAAACCAAAACCTCCCGGTTAGCCTCATGCACCGAGGATTTCCTATTTCATGTTATAAATTCGAAAGTTTGTTTGTTTGTTTGTTTGTTACTCCTTCACGCAAAAACTACTGATCCGATTTGCATGATATTCGACACACACATAGAGTGTAACTTGGATTAACACATACCATAGTTTTTTTCCCGAAAAAATGTTCTTGTTTGACCATTAACCACGCGGGCAACGCCGCGGGCAACATCTAGCACAGTATAAATTATAAACGATACGTAAAACCTTACACTGATATTATAAACAATCCGACATAAGCTCAAATAACCTTTTCAAGTTGTTCTGTTGTGATATGATTTTCTTTTTATGTTCGACCAATATTAATAAAAGATAAGCTACCACTTCCATTACGAACCGAATGGAATATTATATTCTTGACTCGAGTGAAGCATTAGCCTCTCCAGGGCATTGTAAAAGGTGATTAACGTTTCTTATTGTGATGGAAATAGTTCGCAGAGGTAATATGGATTGGAAAAATAAATGAGACATATTTTATTTCTTTCAACCGACTACAAGAAAAAAGGTTTTAATACGTTCTTATTTTTGAAGTGAAAACTTCTGTAGCGACGTTTTTTTGGAATGGGTTAAAACTTCTTTACTCGCCTCAGGACCGGTGACCTGATCGCAAATTCGTAAGACAAATGGAGAGTAAACAGCCGGCACGGCGTAGGAGTGAAAGTATTTCTCTCTCTTTCTAAGGCGCGACGAAAATGTATGCCTGCGCCTGCTGTTTCGTTTAGACGGCGCAGGGCGCATGCGCGAATGTTTGTGTACGATAGCGCAATAAATGAATATTGTATGTAAAATAGATGATAGTACTTTTATTTTGATAATTAAAGCTATTTGTGTAAAATTATTCCCTTACCATTCCAAAACATCAAAAAAGCACAAACGTTAATTTCAAGTTTTCGCTTCTGCCGGAACTCCTGGAGTGTAACCCATCGTTTTTTTTGTTTGTTATGCGATTTATCAGTCAAAAATGTATGAATTTTGACAGTTCGTTTTCTAAAAGGTTTGATTATGAGGATTAGGATATTATCACCATATATGTAGTTTAAAACAAAGTCGCTAACCTTTATCCTTTAACCTTTAGCCTGTTTTTATTTATGTTTGGTTCTTCAAATCGATACAATGGAATTTGATGCGTTTTTTAATAGATAGAGTTATTCAAGAAAAATGTTTATATGTATATTAACATAATCGCCTCTGTAATAAAATTTGTTAAAATCGCCTCTGTGATCTAGTGGTTCAGTTGTTGGACTAGACTGCACGATGTCCCGGGTTCAAATTCCGGGTCGGGCAACAAAAAGAAAATTGGGTTTAATTCATTAAATTAATAAAAAAAACGTTGCTCGAAATTGGTTATTGCCCAGTTGGTGATAGGCTTGCCACCTATCACATTGTGGGACTTAGTGTGTTCGGCTAGTCGTGGGTGCCCTGGTTGTGGCTCTGCCTACCTCTTCGGGGATATGGGCGTGAAGATACTTTTTTTTATTAACATAAAAATTTGTGAAATACGGAGCTCCGTGAGGAGTTGGAAAGGGTTGCTAGTAGGTCAGAAATATAGGTAGCAGTTCCACGCAAGTTTGATCAAGAGCAAATAAGGGGTGTTTGAGTTATATAATGTGATTTTTATGTATCTGGTTGACAAAAATAAAAAACAAAAAAACATTCGAGCATGTAAGCGACGTGATAAAAAGTATTCAACAAATAAATATATTTGATATTTTCCATCGTCGGCGCTTCGTAAAACTTCCAAATATACATATTTTTAACTTAAGTTTGAGTTTAAGTTTTAGCCCTGATGATGCTGTATAAGTGAAACCGGTAGGCTACTAATTACAAAGTAATAAATTATAAGTGATAAGTAAAACAGTACAAGTGTTTCTTTCTTTAAAAATATTAAATAAATATAGTTTTATCTTTATTATTGTTCACACAAAATGAATGAAAAGAAGTTCTTCATACGTTTACAAGGTTGGATTGAAAAAAAATATATACTATATTATATGAAGTATATTATACAAGGTTGGATTGACAAAAATATATTCTATATTATCGATAATAATACGAAGGCCATTACAAAATCTTACCAACTAAAGTATTATCACTAATGCAAAACATAAACGGTTCCGGCTTCATATTGACAACTTTTCTATTAGGTACTTTTTTGTATTGTTTTGGTTCTAGGATTGATTCCAGGGTCGAGAGAATCAAAACGTAATTTTTCTATTTTCTCAAGAAAAAACGATGGTACTCGGGATTGGGTAAGCGCCTTTATGACTATAGGTTTGTCACCTAACATATAATGGGAATAAGTAGTACCTGTGGTTAATTATGTGTGCCTGGTTATACCTTTGCCTACCTCTTCATGTGTATGGATTCGAATATAATTTCTTAGTTACTGACATTAAAAAAACGTAATCCGTTAGAATTCCTATCAGGCTTAAAAGGAAGGGTAACCGGTAACTTAGACAGAGGTATCTTTACCTTCACATGGCAAATCACAAAAAACACCTTGGGTGAGGTGACGTATATTTCTTACCATTAGGAAATCTATCATTCTGTTTAGTTCCTAACTCCCAAATTCGATTTA
Source organism: Calephelis virginiensis (assembly GCA_002245475.1). NCBI lineage: Eukaryota > Metazoa > Arthropoda > Insecta > Lepidoptera > Riodinidae > Calephelis > Calephelis virginiensis. The sequence continues at coordinate 41,403 of NJDC01010560.1, read as the reverse complement.
TTTAAAACTTCGTTTATTTTTTTTTATTTTTTATTTATATACAAAATCAATTTCAATATCTAAATTGACGACAGCGTGTTCGTATCTGTCGAACGAGCGCCAGCCTTGTTTCCATATGTAATAATCACAGATAAAAAATATACATTTATAACCTTTTCGCGTATTTCGCTAGTAATCTCCGTTTAAATTGACGAGGTGACGTCACTCCTCTCCCTACAATGTCGCTTGAAACGACATGGCGTACAAGAAAAAGCTTTTCTTTGTTAAAAGAAAATAAGGAGTTATTTTTGTCATAAATGGAAATGGACTGAAGTGTTGAATGCTTCATAATCGTTTTATGTTTCAGAGTTTTGATAGTAAAGTGCTCTGAAAAAGCATGTAGATAATGTTACATGATCAAACGAACTTACCTGATTTGAAGTTCGACATAATATGTATGCTTGTTCGAATTAAAAAGTGATTATTTTCGAAATTTATTTTTCTTTTTTTCTTTCTTTATTTAAGTTTTGGCCTTCACGTTAGTATTTAGCCATTAGTCAAGTAGAAATTTGCATCAAATTTTATATTAATTTCAATTAATTTTAATTAGTCATCAGACGTAAGTCGTCAATAAGTCATGTCAGGCTCTTGGGTAAAGCGGTGGCCTTTTTACACAAGCTAATGTAACGAGATTTGGCGGCAACGAGAAAATATACGATACGCTAATTTCTTTATGATTATTTCATTTGTGCACTTTTACTGAACAATATTGTACAAAATGCCACCAAAATTGACTAACTTCACTCAATATTAACACGAAATTCAATAATTATGAAAAAACTTCGACCATCTTTTCTCTCGATGGCGCCAAAACTCCAGAAATTTATTTAAATATTCATTAATAAGTATATTAATGTTTTCAAAATAATAATTGCGTTTATTTATGTTAATTGAACCTACGTGTACGTTAATTTATACCTTAGCATAACTTCGACGTTTTACTGTCAGGGTCAGATTTGGAAATACTAAGACAGATGATCAACTTATTCGAAGATGCTTAAATTATGCATACATACATACATACACATTCTCCCTTATGGGGTCGGCAGAGAGAATCGAGTGCCAGACCTCACGATACTGACCTGTCTAGCTTCCTTCACATTAATTATCCTTTTCATACAAACACGCCGGTTTTGGAGACTCTTGACACCACCCTCGGATAATATCCAGGTGATCTGATAATGGAATGTCAACCTTGGTCTGGTCTCCCTGGGTATCTACATCCATCCACATTCGTTATGTATATTTGTTTTGTCAATCTTTCGCCTGTCATTATTTCCACATGACCGAACCAGCGGAGTATGCCTTTTCGCATTTTAACACCAACACTTTCATTTAATCTCACTCTTTCTCGGATCTCACTGTTATAAATGCGTTCAGCGAGCGTTACGCCCGTAGCGCTCTCATTTCGACTTCATTTATCCTACTTTCATGCTTTTTCTGACATACCCAACTCTCGCTTCCATACAATAACGTTGAGATTAGCACAGAATTATGCAAAGCGAGTCGAGCTTAAATTATAATATCCTAAATCTATAATGTTTAGACCCTGTACGAAATAAAACAGCTCATTGTTTATTGATATCAACGAAAGGTTATGTACTAGCCGACCCCGCGAACTTCGTACCGTGTTTGATGTTACCAGCTACTAAGAGTTTGTATAAATTAAAATATTTTACATTTTGCTGCAGAAATTTCCAGATTTCCTTTTTATTAGAACCTTCTTCTACCAAAAAACAATATAACAAAACAAATAATTAGTAAGTAAATATAAATAGTTTATCTCTGTATTGTATGTACTCCGTGTTGGTCCGAAATCCTTTGCAGAATAGACAATCTGCCTTCCTGCCAGGCAGCTCGTAAAAGGCTTACTGTCACTAGCACCGTGACATCCTACTAGTTAGTAAAGATTCACAGCGACGCCCGGATTGGTAGCACCGCTTTGCCTATTCCTGCCGCCATAACGTCAGTGCTTGCCGTTGACGTTGCCGTAAAGTAGCCGATAAACTTCCTTTTCCTAACATCTTGGCCTCAGGTTGGTAACGCACCATTACCACCTTTGGTGTCTCTGGTGTGAATTTTGACATAAAATTCTTACCATTAGGAAAGCCGTCTGCTTGTTTGCCTTTCAATGTCATAATATATACTCCCTAAGGTTGTGGCTGTCGACGAAATAATGAAAAATCGACAAATACACAAGTACAAAAATAGAAAAATGTAGCAACAGTAAATAACTCGCAATACAAAATGAAACATAAATTTATTGAATTTGAAATATAGTTCAGGATCCTACGATTCTTTTCTACAGTCAGATGCTAGTTTCATTAACATCTGAAAGTTTTTTAGCGTATGCCTTCGACTCAGGTTGACACTCTGTGGTTATTAATGATTTGTTACCATCGTGGCTTTATTAGGTATAAGGAAACAAAGTGCAAAGACTTTGTTTTCACTAATATTTTATTCTAATTTATACTCAATCTTCCTAGGATTCCATCATCAGATCCATACTTGGTGGCAATGGGACCAATTTGGAAGTATGTTATTTGAAATAATAATTTTGAAAATCGTTTTAAAAACAACAGTGAAATTATTGACGTATATAATAGTAATTGAACATAATAACCTCGTTTATTAATACATATTACAACTGTTGAAAATGTCTGATTGCTCTTGATTGTCTTCCTGTTATTTAATTTAAATACTAAGAGTACATTTCTTGTATTACGGCAGTATAAGAACTTATTTGTAAAAGTACCAGACACGTCAAACTTTAAGTCGTTCGTGATGTTTTAAATTCAAAATCAAAAATAATTTATTAATCCAATTAAATTATTTTCTTTTTAAAATTTGACGGGAACTAAATTTGTGTAATAAAATAAGAAATCTTCAATAGTCTTCTATTGTTAGAGGTATAATTAAATAAGCGTCATAGTAGTTCCTTTCCTATATGTACTGGAAGTCGATGTTGAAAATGTTATACTTCTGTGAAATAATTACGGTCTGGAGGTTTCAGGATCTATGTAAAATTACATTGAAATGAGGACCAGTACAAATACAAGCTGGAAGCTTATAACGATATAAAAGCAAAGTAATTTAAACGTATGTAGGTAATCGAAGAATCCACAAAAAAAAATGATCAAAATAACATACACGCACTAAGCATTAACTTATTTTCTGAGAAATGAATAAAGAAGTCGAGGAAGGAATTGGAATATTTTCATATTGAACGAAATAAATATAAAAACTAATAGGGTCCTGGTCTGCCTTTGCGGCGGCGTAGGAAATAGAAAAGGAACGTCAAACCTATTATAGCTATCAGAACAACTGTTACATAATCCATTTTCAGAATAAAGCCTTAAATTTTGTTACGTCTTATTATTATTTACAAAAAATACAATAGTTACTTATCGTTTATACATTTCAGTTTAAGAACTGTCAATAATAAGACAGTAAATTTGTTTTTTTTTAATGATAAGGGCCAAATATAACTCATAATATGAAAGAAGGATTTTATATTTCGAGTTCATTTAATTAACAGTAATTCAACATTTGAATAATAAATACAATCTTTCACTTTAAAGGCACAACCATGGCAGTGACGACTAGCCGAAAACGACGGCCAATATTAATAATCTATCATCAGACAAAGGTATGCCTTCTAGAGTTTTGTTGCTAAGATATTTGTTAATTATTGGAAAATAACAGCAGTTACCTAGCAACTAATCTTAAGTAGCACGATTTCGTATCTTAGATAAGGTACTTGCGCCTAAAATAGCCCAGTTCTTAAGATTTTTAATATTTTGTCTTTTTTTCAAGTTTGAAAGAGTTTAAATTACTGCCTACGGAACGGAACAAGAGTTTAAAATACTACCATGTTCCGTAACCTACGGGAAATGGGTTATCTTAAGAACTGGCCTATCTTAGGCGCAAGTATCTTAGGTTATTAATAATGGCCATAAGTCCCACAATGACACAGATGACACGTCGATCTTCAACAGTGCATATATCCAATCCGGTTCAAAAGTCGAAAAAAAACATTAAGCAAAATTGAAAAACAAGTTTTATTTCATTGCCTTACCAAGGATCAAACTTGAGACTTTAAGTGAATGAGCCACCCCATCTGAAAGGGTAATAAAATATAACTAGGTATAGATGTCTTACATGTTTATTCTTTACAAGTACGATTAAATTCAAGCTGCGTCGTGCTTGCGGCAGGATTGTAGGGAGTAACGAGCACCATATTTCTAACTGCGAACGAGGTACAGGAGCGTGTTTGGACTAGCGGATGAGTTTGCGTGACAGAACACTAAGGGTTGTCTCAGGGGATCGACAAAAGTCGTAATAGCATCTATTGAGTCATAAGAGTTTCATGGAGCAGATGTTTGCCAGCAAAAGCTCCATTACTGATATGAAATTATTGAAAGTTTATTAGGTACTCGATCTTTTAGTCGATAGAAAAAACTTTTACATTTTTGGAAGTGAAACTGATTTCCCATAGACAGGTATTAAACTTTATTCGATCAGAAAAATCAGTAAATAAATTTTTCAATTGCAAATACTTTCTTATTCAAGTTACACCTTTACTCTCCAAATATGAAAAAGCCTTTGAAATGAAAAGTCTTTTGCGTGTAATAGACCAACGGTCTTATTGCCAGGCAACTCTTTAGAAGTAATCAAATGTCAGAATCAGAATCAGAAAAATCTTTATTCACTTGTACCATACAAGTGGTACTTGTGCGCGTCGACATTTTTTTAAACTACCACCGGATTGGAACGCGGCCACACATCCGGTCCGGATCCGGCGAAAGAAACTCAGTGGGTTTGTCTTTTTTCAATAATAATAATTACAATATAAACTAGATTAAAAATATAAATAACAATCTTACTTTAACTTAAATAAAAGGTACAACAAATCACATTACAAAACGTAGTGGAAGATTGAAACCTCTATCCCTAAGCATGTTCATCTTCCAAATACTCTACTCTGAGACCGTATAACAGATTTCTTGACATAATTTTGCTTTTATACAATTTTTAAGCTTATTTAAAGGTAGATCTCTAATGCCAATGGACAGCTTATTGTAGAAACATATACATTGACCCAAAAACGATTTACTAATTTTATGGAGGCGAGTTTTGTATACGGCTAGATTATTTTTGTTCCTCGTATTAATGTCGTGAACATCACATTTTTTTGTAAACATACATAGATTTTTTTAACATACAATAAATTCTCATAAATGTATTGAGAACTGTAGGTTAAAACATTTATTTATTTGATTTTTTCTCGGAGGGAATCCCTTACTTTAAGATTATAAATAGCTCTAATAGCTCTTTTCTTTAATACAAATATGGTATTTATATGTGCGGAATTTCCCAAAAAAGGATCCCATAAGATATTAAACTACGAAAATAGCTAAAATATACTACTCGGGCCGTTTCAACATATGTCAATATTCTTATTTTTTACTGCAAATGTTGCTGAACTAAGCCTAGTTCTGATGCCTAAAAAGACAGTGGATTCAACCAGATCAAGTTTAGATCCATTTAGTTGTACATTGAAATCTACTAGCCTAACATTGGGCATTGGAAATCTAATACATTTCGTCTTTTTTCCATTTAAAAGAAGATTATTAACTGTGAACCAATGTACAACTTTGGATATCGCATTGTTCACTTCGTCATACTTACCTAATTGCCTTTTCACTTTAAACATAAGTGAAGTGTCATCCGCGAACAAAACAATATCGTGAGTATCCCTTATGTAATACGGTAAGTCATTTATATATACAAGAAACAGAAATGGACCAAGAATAGAGCCCTGTGCTACACCAATCGTAACCGCAGATGTTAAATACGTCATTACCAACAAGACCACTAGGAGACAAGTGATGTGCTGCAATTTATTCGAGTAGGTTCTACTATTCTTGCTGCCATAATGGCATTGGCAATAGGCTGAGGGATGAAGGGGGGTAGACTTGCTCAATTGGTTCAAAACCTCGGTCACAGTACAGCGACCCACTTTCAACACCAGTAGTGTCTGTAAGATACGGTTGTATCTTACCATGAGGAGAGCCGTGTGCTGTAATAGTAGCAATCAGACTGACTTCACGAACAGACCGTTATGATTAGCAAAATTCGTCATTATTACAGAAAGTCCTAGTCCTAGAACACCAAATGCCATATACAAAAATGTTTTTTGTGGTTCACTATGAGAGTTGTTCGGCTTTTGTACAATAATGCAATGGCAACAAAGATATGAAATACTCATTAAAATTGATACATTAAACAAGTAAAAAAAATAAAAAGAAATTAAGAACCGAGAAGATTCAACGAATAAGGGGTTTTATTTCAAATAGAAGGCAATTTCATGCTATTAATGATATTTTAAGTTTCGTCTACTGGTAGCCTTAAGCATAATATGAATTTTTTAATATTTACATTAATTTTAATGAAAAATTCAAGAAAATCTACGAGAAGAGTTTTAAATTTTTTTCTAGATTATATCGTAAAGATGATTTTTTAACTTGAAAATGAAGCTATTTTAAATAGACTGATGCTAGGGCTGAAACTAAAAATTATGTTATAAATCATGAAATATTTAAGCAACACTATTATTTCTAAATTAAATTTTAAACCAATAATTTCACTGATATGTACAATATATTCCAAGAACTATATAGATAAAATAAAACATACATGGTATTTTTTCCATGTAAATTGTAGCTCATAATAAATAACTTAGCCTTAGTAAGTATGAAACAACAATGGTGCGTTTCGCAGCGTTGCGTCGCGTCATTGCAACGAAACATCTGGATATACATTATATGGAAAGCGACGTAGAGATGATGCTGCGACGACCCAACGCTACAATGTGGTCTCGCCCTTAGATAACAAAGAAAATTGGGCAACTGCTTCGCTACTAAGCAAATCTACCTAGCAAACTGTAGGTTCGTTTATCACTTATTCTGTAATGTAGACTAAAACTTAGGATAGGAGCTAGTGCTGGATTGGTTCATTCAAATAACCTATCCTTCGAGTATAAAGCAGTCTGTAAACTCACGGTCTATGCAGATCAGCCTCAGGTTACATTTTCATGTAAGCGTTTCGTAAAAACTTTGTCTGCTTGTTCGCCTTAAAAAAATCACAATAAATTAAACAGTGCCATTTTAATTCAATTAAAAATTTCTTCGACATTTTCAGTTGCGGTTTTCAGTGTCCTGTATCTCCAACAATCGCAATTATCGCCGCATAAAACGGTTCGTAAAAACTAGTATTTCGAATTTCACCAATTTGACTTCACGAACACTACGCTTTGTACTTAACAAGGGTTTCATTAATCTGTCAATGTTCTGTTTACTCTTGAACAATAGGGATTCAATGACAGCTTTCGTTATATCGCTATTAAATTTAAACATTTCCTTCATTTCTTGCCAATAACTGATAGTGCTGTGCAGAAATTTGCCCGGATAGGAATCCACCACCTTGCCTATTTCTGCCGCCTTGACGAGCCTTTTATTCTCCAAACCGGACGGTAGGGTATCCGGTAGACTTGCACAATAGGCCTAATATCTCTGCCACGCGACAATGACGAACCTATAATGTCTATGGTATATAAAGGCCATGTTTGTTTGCTAACCTCGCACAAAAATAGTTACTAGATCTGTCTAGTGATTAGTTTTGTATAAGTTACTAGCAAACTCAGCGAATTTCGTTTCACTCGATTAGTTTGAAATAAATAAAAATGTTTTTCCTAGTTATCTTGCAGTTTTTCACATTTCTTTTTATCTTGAAAACCTTATGTGGACTTGCATAGATAATACAAAACCCAAGTTAGTGAAATACGTCCGATCGTTTGGAAGTTGTACGCATTTATATGTAAACTAGCTGACCCGACAGGCGTTGTTTTGCTTTAAAAAATAGAGTGAGTCACTCTTAACACTTAGAAGTATGAAAAATAGATGTTGGCCGATTCCCTGACCTACTTAATATATTCACAAAATTTCTTGAAAATAGGTCAAGTCGTTTCGGAGGAGTACGGTGACTAACATTGTGACACGGGAATTTCATTTATAAGATACATATTTATGACATTTGAAAATTTAAATGTTACTGTACAAAGGAATATATTTTATTGGTGAAAAATCATGGTATGGAAATGAACATAATAAGGACTT
>NJDC01010550.1:0-14343 GCA_002245475.1 Calephelis virginiensis | reverse complement strand
TAAGTTAGACACAAGTCACTGTCACTGCACTGTCAGACGAATAACTACCTAATGTTCTTCTTTCTTTAGGTATTGGCCTTCACGTTAGTATTTTGCCATTAGTCAAGTAGAAATTTGCATCAAACTTTAAATAAATTTTAATCTATTATAATTAGTCATCAGTCATAAGTCGTCAGTAAGTGATGTCTGGGTCTTAAGTAAAACGGTGGCTTCGTTACTCAAGCTTGTCAATTGAGATTTGGCGGCAGCGAGGAATTAGAGGATACACCAATTTCTTCATGATTACCTGATTTGTGCACTTTCACTGAACAAAATTAATCTAATTCCCACCTAAATTAACTAATTTCACTCAATATAAACACGAAATTCAATAACTATGAAAAAATTACGACCATCTTCATTCACGATGGCGCCAAAAACTCCTACCTAATGTTGCCGAGTAATAATAAATATTATAACAGTCAGCGTTGAAAATAAATAACGATTAGATCGTTAGAACTTTATATTAAAATATATTATCTGTTGTATGTTATAACGCCCAAGTCTACAAATACTCCTCCACCAAGTCCACCCAGTAACCAGAACGCAGCACCAAGTCGAGGTACGGTCTCCCGGGAGACAGCCCTTGGTGCTGGCGTTGTAGGAAACAGCCCAATCCATCTAAATAATGATGTCTCGGGCTGAGCACTCTGCTCGGCCCACAAAGTTCGGTGAAGTTGTAAAAATCGCAAGATTAGCAACAAGTTAGTCATTCAAAAAAAAAAAAAAAATTAAGGCTGAAAACATGTGAAAAACAGGCAGGCATATAGTTCCTTTCCTTGTTTTATGACCTTGAGTCTAGTGAGTAACTGTGCGGATTGTGTTATTGGGAGCTGAATAGGACTTTCATTCTGACCACACTTTATGATTTGGCTATAGGCCACAGTTGGCTCTTATCATCAGGAGACTTATTTGAGTGTTCGCGCTGACCTCTCGTAAAAGAAATCTATGCACTGATTTCATCTCCGTAGTCCGTACTTTCACTGTGTTATCAAGATTCGGGATTTAGGCTCATTTGTTCGTATGGTCTAAGATCCAAAGTTAGGTCGACCTACGTCGAGCTGATAATAGGATGAAACCAGTTTTATAGCAAATTTAGCATATCAAAAAATATATTAAAAATGGGTTGCCTAAAAAAATCCTGGACATTTTTTTTTATTTTTTAAAATGTTTTTTATTCATTGATTTGTGCCATATTAAGATACTATCCCTACTCAAAGTAGGAATAAGACGAAGTTGCAGAAGTTTGGTTGCCTGTTGTTTATCTGGATTGCCAATTATAAACAGATTTTTTCAGTCAAGCCATTTTTAATATATTTTCTGATGTACTTTACTAAATTTGCTATAAAACTGGTTTCACCCTATTATCAGCTCGGTGTAGGTCGACCTAACTTCGGATCTCCGACTAGTAAAAGAGACATAAGATTACATTACTAAGGTAGACAATGAACCATAATCATCTTTATTTGTCTTTTATTATTGAATTGAAAATGGGTAAGAACTTCTAAACTCGCGTCAGATTCGTAAGATAAAAAATCGTAAGACGGATAGCTATAGTGCAACATTCCATCGCCAGCGCTTTAACGCTACTACAAGCGTAAAACTTTGTATCTGTTATTAGACGTCTTTATTTCATTCAGAGCTTTTTTAGTTTAATGATACTTATAATACGTAACAACGAAGACCTACCGCTATAAAACCCACAGTTGCACATGGAATAAAAAGGGAGTAAGAAGTAACAATAAATTTTCACATGACGAGAGTCTCATAAGGTTTCGGAGACGATAAAAGGGCTCCTGAGCCCGTAACACGTGTCTTTAGGGTTGCCACATTAAGTAAGATTTAGTAGAATTTATTTATTAGCGGCTCTTATGCGCGGCTTTTTGTATATATCCCACGGGAACTTGCAAAGATTCCACGTTAAAAAGTAGACTATGTTCTTCAACGACTAATGTGTCATGATGCTAAAATTCAACGAGTTAGTAATTTTGAGTTTAAAGTAGAATATAAGTTATAGGTAAGTATATTCTTTTGCCTTTTAACCTCCAAAGAAAAAATGGGTGTTATCGCCTCTGTGGTCCAGCGGTTCAGTTGTTGGACTTGACTGCATGAGGTCCTGGGTTCGAATCGCGGGTCAGGCAACAAAAAGAAAATTGGGTTTTTCTAATTTTCCAATAAAAAAATGTTGCTCGGGATAGGATATGTTCCCGGTTGGCAATAAGCTTGCCACCTATCACATTGTGGGACTTAGTATCTTCGGCTAGTTGTGGGTGCCCTGGTTGTGCCTCTGCCTACCTTTTTGGGGATATGGGCGTGAAGATGCTTTATGCTTTAAGTTTGACGTCTCTGTTTGAGTGTGTGTATAGCAAGCATTATAACTCATAAACGACTGGACCAACTTCGTGTCCGTGTGAATATGCATAGAGTATTTTTTAAAGGATAGAGTAGATTTTTAAAAAAAAAAATGGTAATTGGTTTAATATGTATGTACGAATTGGTACATCAATGTTTTTCTTATGTGAGAAGTCAACGAATAAGCAGACAGCTTCTCTGATGGTAAGAGTTAACCGTGGCCTATGGACACTATAGTTGTTACAGGTGCGTGGCTGTCCTTAGGCCAGGATAGGCCTACTATTGTGCAAGTCGATTTGCTACCTTAACCTCCGGGTCTGAACATGATAAAGTCGTTATGACAGTAGGAATAGGTAAAGCGGTGGACCCCTACCCGGGCTACCTGCAGAACACTTCACAGCCAGTGATTTTGTTGGTAATGACTGATATTTTAACCTGTGCCCGCCTTTTATAAGTTGCCTGGCACTTTTTGCCAGTCTCTACTCAGCAGACCCGGACCAATACGGGGAAAAATATGTGCTTGTATATTTCTGTACCAAAAAAAATACTAATTCAACGTGTGGGATATTGATTATTTTTGAACTTGATAAACCTGATTCCAGTAGCGAAATAACAACATTTTACTATGCTAAAAAACAGTAACAATAAGTGAGACGCAAAATTTACACGAATTTAGCTAACACCACACTCAATGTACTGGTACTGATGTAATGTGATGACACTTTCACAAATATGTATCAAAAATAAGATTTCTTTGACTAGAATTACATTTTAAACGCTTTTACGTATTAAAAGCTGTAGGTAACAATTATCTGTCATAATAAGTGTAGTTTCTCCTCCGGATTGGTAACACCACTTTATTTCCTCGTACTTCCACCGCTATAGCATCTGTGCTCACCAATGTTCATTTTAGAGATCTGTCAATCTATTAAACAAAATGGATTTTTGTTATTACAAAATTAATTTGTTGGCTACAAAATTGATTTTATTAAAAATAAAGAAACGTTTTTTGTGAAAAACGATTTTGTGTATTATTTAAAAGTACATGCTTTTCATATTCGTATAATAAGCCTTATAGATTTGTATTAACCATTGACTAAATTAAAAATCAAATAAAATTATGAATATCTGTAAATAAATAACCAACACAAAACTAAAAATCCAATACAATGTTTGTTTTTTAAATTGCAAGGTTAGGAATAAGGTAACCAAATAGCATTATTAATACAACATTTTAGTATGTTGTACAAAAAGTTTTATTTATTATAATAAAAATAAAATACGAGCATCCCAAAAAAATGATGCTATAAATGTCCATTCCTAAAAATCGGTTAAACACGTAACTTATATATTCGATTTACTAAATATCGATTAATATTAATATTGATAGTAAAAATCGATTAAGTATATGAAAATAATAATCGATTTAAATAAAAATAGATTATTTTTTGACATCCCTAATTCAGTTCTGAAACGAAGCATTGGTTACAAAAGACTTACACACGTATCTATAAAGCTAGTAAGGCTACTAGGATATTGATCCTGACCATTTCTTGAGTCCACAGGCGACGATTATCTCTCATCATCAGATGCTGCCTTTTCATTCGCTGCAGTTTCAAAATATTAACAGACAATTTATTTGTTGTAGGTATATTCATTAAAACTCTATTAGTAAACTCTTTTCTACCCGATATTATAACAGACTAGTAACAGTTTAAATAGAAAATAAAAAGTTGAGAGGTTAACTCATCTCAAAAGGGAAACCCGGATGTAACGAAGTATATATATTTATAATTTATTATGTACAAAAAATACACATGTGTAAACAGATACACTCAACAAAAATAATCGTCGCGACACCACACTGTTCAATGCGAAATAGAAATGAAAATATCTGGCTTGCTTTCTATAAGAGAGAGAAAGAGAGACAGACATAGAAACATGCACACGCCGCATAGCTTACAACAAAAAGTATCGTTACAACTTTTCGTGAGTTTTTTTTCCGTCTAGCGTTAGGTTGTAGTAGTTTTATTTTGAAATTGGAATCGACCTGTGCGTTTACAAATTGCAGGCAAATTATCATTTTTATTTTTTCCCCACTTCCACGGGAAACCCGTAAACGGGATATAAATTATTCCATACCCTTCTTTAAAACATGGAGTATGCTAGCCAAGTTTCACCATGATCGGTTTATTACATTCGGCGTGGATTGCGCCTATAAAAGATACATATATCAAAGGTGAGGTTATTTATTTAAATCCAAATAAAATTATTTAATTTGCAATTTCCCGCCTATCCAGCTTCTCTTCCTCGGATATATTTGGGAGTCTTAGCTTCCGGTAAGTCCAATTCATTCATAGCGCACTATTTTGCCTGTTTTGTCACGTTATAATATGGATAAACTTTTTGGCGGGAAATTGCAAATTAAATAATTTTATTTGGATTTAAGTATGGATTTCTGCAAAGTAACGCCTTCTTGTATAAATTTTAGTTATTTATTTAAATAACTTTTGGCAGCCCTGGTTTTACACAATTTATAACATCGCAATCAGTCGGAACACGTTATTACGTCTCATTTCTTGAAGTATTATTGTGACAGCAATAATGTCGTCCGTATGTCGGATATTGCGTTATATTGTTTCCTTGACGACACACAGGTCATCACAAGTTCAAAACACGTGAAATAGTTTTAGGATTTAAGTGAATTTGATTTACATTATGAAGGACTAGCCATCCTGTCCTTCATTTTACCCGATCTCGTTGTACCGAAAAACTCAAAATGCTTACACAATATTTAAAAGTATTTTTTTCCACGATACACTTTATTTAACACTTTATGTTCTGCTATAGCCATCTCGTTTATTTAAGTACCGTCAGTAACTTACAACCAAATACTGAACGTTAAAATAAAACAGACATATTCATCTTTAGTTATAAAGCCATGATGATGCTGTGAAAAGTGATACCGGTTAGCTATAGCATAACTGTGGTGTATGTACACAGCATTATAATAAGCCAATAACATAAGATGTTATTAAAGTGTTTAGTGGAAAGTTTACTTTAACAAAGTGTGTATGCAATGGAATTCCATCAAGTGCCAACAATAACAAGTATGAATTCTAATTAAAACGTTCCCAGTTTCCTCTCGGTTTTCCATTTTCCTGATAATTTAAATCTTCCCTGGACTATAACAAATAATTCAAAATCAAAATTAGCCAAATCGGTCCAGTTTTTCTCGCGTTTTAGAAAGACTAACGAACAGTTATTGATTTTTTCATATAAGAAGGTTTCTTATATATAAACTAGAGGCCTGCTCCGACTTTGCACGGTTATGAAATATACATATAAACCTTCGTTTTTAATCACTTTATCTATTAAAAAAACCGCATCAAAATTCGTTTCGATGTTTTAAAGATTTAAGCATACAAAAGGACATAAGGACATAGGAACAGAGAAAGAGAATTTCTTTTAAGCTTCGTAGTGAAGTAACTGTAACATTACCGATCTCTTACGAGGTTCGAGTTAGATTCCCGATTACTACAAGTGTCAACATTTACATCAACACAGTAAATACATGTGTGTGAATACATTCGATTTTTCAAAGTAGTATCTTCACGCCCATATCTCTGAAGACGTAGGCAGAGGCACAACCAAGGCACCCACTATTAGCCGAAGACACTAAGTCCCACAATATGATAGATGGCAAGCCTATCGCCAACCGGGCACATATCCAATTTCGAGCAACTTTTTTTTGTTATAAAACTGGAAAAACCAAATTTTCTTTTTGTTGCCCGAACCAGGACTCGAATCCGGGACCTTATGCAGTCAAGTCTAACACCTGGACCGCCAGAACATAGAGGCGATTCGATTTTTGATAGCATTCGACATGTCAAATCAATATGGAAAATCTACGGTTTTCCGTATTCGGCACATGCACGACACTAGCGCCACTATTTAAACAAAACTTGAAGGGAGAATGTTAAATAGTGACCGGTAACTGCATATGAAATAAAGTAAAATATAATAAAAAAGATTTAAAGAAAGACAATAGATACCTATGTTTTAGATGTTAAAAATAATTTATGGGAAAATTTATGTGGTTGTAAAAATTGGTTTTTCGAGTGTAAAGCATGAAATAAGTTTTGAATGAAAATAATTCTGGAAATGTGAAGCCGATTTTAATTTTCGTTGAACACTGGTTTTAATTTCGTTTCAGTTTAATTCGTCACATTTAATTTTGTTATTAAAAATTTGAAATTATTGAATGACAAATCAGCAAGATTTTTATACAGATGAAATACCAGAAAATTCTGGGCTTACTATTTTAGTATATGAGTCTAAAAATGATTTGTTGTCAGTGCAACAGCTTTTGTCTTGTTTTTTGGGATTAGTTTTTGTGTTTTGTGATATTGGGAGGCTAACAAGAAGACAGATTTCCTGATGGTAAGAAATTCAGGCCGCCTAGAGACTAGAGAGAGGTCGTAGCGGTGCGTTGCCAACCTGAAGCCGGGGTGTTAGGCATCGATCAAAAATAAGTTTACCGGCTACCTTGCCATCTAAACGGGAACACTTAATGACGTTATGCCGGCAGGAATACGTAAGGTGGTGGTACCAATCCGGGTGAGTCGCTGAGAAACTCTAAAGGTATTATGAAGATGATGCACAAATTCACTGCTACACAAGAAGCCACTTTGAATTTCATGCATGAAAATGTAATGGAGATGAAAAATCAACTAAACGATATCAAAACAGCCATAGACAGTCTGAATAAAAAACAAAACTTCATGAAGGTTGAAATATCAGAACTTGTTAATAAAAATAAAATTGTTAATAAAAATAGTACCTCTGAAACGAAGATTGAGGCTCGTGAATAAAAATTAACGAAATAAATCGAAATCTAATCAGCACTGTTCCTAAGGCTAAAGCAATCGATGAAAATATTTTACAAGAGTGAGAAGAACGGGGCACAAGGGAGAAGAACATAATACTCGTTGGAATTCCTGAAATCAGAAGTGGTAATTTGGCTTAAAATAACGCGTTTGATAAAATTGAGGTATCTAAAACCATTAGCTCTTTAATCAGTACAGACTTGGGAAGTACAATCCAAATAAAGACCATAGCATCAAAATATGCTTTGAATCACCGCTGACGGCCAAATGACTCCTGCGGAATAAAGACAAACTCCAAAATAACGTTATATCACGGTAAGCCTATGCTCGTCTTTTACGAGCTGCCTGGCAGAAAGGCTGATGGTCTATTCTGCAAAGGAGCCTGGACCAATTTGTTGCTCGTTTATTTGATTTTTATTGTGACAGTGATCAGCTTAAATAAAACTGTTGTAAACAAGTGTTTTGCTTTCTTTAAACTGATTTCAGAGAAAATTTCCTTAATGGACAGTTACTTTACTCTTTGGAAAAAATATTAATTTGACATTCTTCATTCACTAGATGAGTTTAAGTTTGAGATCCTAATTCTATGATTATGTTATTTGTCTATTAAAGCCTTCTTTTATTGTGACATCTGCTCTAGCTTTCGTGTTTTTTTGTCAAATTAGGCGTATGCATTTAGCTAGTGTATGTGACTTGATAACCTTCCGCTTACAACATAACAATATACTTTAGGATATTATCATAGGCACTGATAGGCACATTACTGGGACTTTATTTCTCGTCCGATTTTTTGCTTTCTATGAAATGTTCATTATATAATATAATGTCGCCAGATTTTGGATATCACGACGATCCATCATCACAAAACATAAAATAATAATACCCATAATTGGTAAATATCCTTTAACTACATTTCAATTATTATTGTAATTCGAGGTTATGTGCGTCACTTACTCTTTTTTTAAACAGCAGCTATCCATATAATTTTTTTATAAATTTTCCAGGATACCTAACTTAAAACCTAAAAAATTTACACTGTCTGCTTCCTCTGTTTGTTGTACTTAGATGTTTTACACAACAAAACAATGAATCATTTAAAACAACGTTTGAAAAATTTTATAAAATATAAACACCTTTTGTTACACATATCTGCCGCAGCTTGCGCTGAGATCGTTCTTTATTTCTTCCATACACTCCGCTCGTACTTAATAGATTTTACGAAGTTTTATCCCTTACCAAACGTATTCATCAAAATTTAACTCACGTTCTGTCAACTTTTAACAGTAGAAAACATCATTAACTCATTGGCGCACTTGAATACAAGTCTCTCTGTCACAGTCTTTATAATACTTGACTCCTCATCGATAAGTTAACGTACACCTCGTGCTAAAAACCATCCGTAGGTTCGATTAGCGACAGGGAAGTCTCCACGGGTACCTGCATCCATCTATATTCGCATTGTATATATGCTTTGTCAATCTTTCATCTGTCATTCTTTCTACATGACCGAACCAGCGGAGCATGCCCTTTCGCATTTTAATACTAACACTTTCATTTAATCCCAATCTTTCGCGGATCATACTGTTACGAATGCGGTCAGCGAGCGTTACACAACAGATTTTCCTTAGCGCTCTCATTTCGACCTCATTTATCCTACTCTCATGGTTTTTCTGACATACGTAACTCTCGCTTCCATACAATAACGTTGAGATAAGTACAGAATTATGCAAAGCGAGTCTAGCTTTTAGACTAGACTGATATATAAAGTGTTTAAGACTAGATGTTTTCCAAGTATCGGTCCGGGTCCACTGCGCAGAATAGACTATCTGCCTCATTGTCAGGCAGCTCAAAAAGGCGAGCATAGGTTAAATGTGGCCTTTACCAATCAGACCCCTGGTGGTTGCTGTGCAGAAAATTGCCGGGTAGGGATCTACCGCCTTACCTATTCCTGTCGATAATTACTCTGTCATATTCCGGCCTGCTGGTAACATCCTAGCTTAAGGACATCGACGCACCTGTAACATCTATTGTGTCTATAGGCCACGGTTATCTTTTAACCAATATTCACTTACCTCTCATATAAAAAAATAAGGATAGGTTATATAATTTGCTTGGGGGTATTTATGTAATTAATTAAGGCTATCAAACATTCCCGTGTGGTTATCCTGTAATGATAATATAATTGACGACGGCGGCCATTACAAAGGTTATTTATCAAATGTGACAGGCCGATATTACTGGCAATGCACTGTTCCCATCAATTCATTTTGTCTTGACGTATCAGTTAATTATAACGGAGTTAGATATTTATCTATATATAAAAATAGTAAGAGACCTGTGCCTGTTACAGCCAGGGCAGATTTAGGAGGGCGATTATTTGAAGTTTTTCCTGAAGACTGGATCTGTCCCTGGTAGTATCAGAGGAAATAATTAAAATATGCTACTAGGGTTGTTAGGTTTCTAGAGGTAAGCGTAGCGCCGCCTTCAGGATGTGACAATCCCATCGCTGAAGGTGGTCTAAGAATTTAGTTCACTCGTTGTTTTACATTTCACCAGTGCAGTCACTCACAACTAGGTGGTTGGGTGGTTTAGAGGAGTTTGATCTGACTAATACCATCATCTTACTAATTCCTGCCGCGGTTACGTCAGTGCTCGCATTTTTTTCAGATATCCAGCACTTTCAAAATTCGAAAAATGAGCTTTTGCACTAAAACAAACATTTTGAAAATGACAAGTTTTTTCTACTGAAAATTATAGTGGTACTTCTTGATATCCAGTAAAATGTTTAAATTTATTATATCCCTAACTAATGCTTTCTTATATCCCTTTGAAAAATGTCCATAAAGAGTCGACCATATACGATAGCCTATGATGGCGAATCTGACTTTCTCATTGTCGCTTTAATTTTATGTTAACATAGTGTCTCATAAGATATATCAGCTCCCTATAGAAACCATCAATAAATTTATCTGGTTAAATCACACTAATTAAAGCTGCTCCCAATGTAAGCAAATTATATGATTGTGTTATGACAAATACATCTGATACTTAAACAGATATCATAATAAATTTAATGAAAATTTAACATAATACAATGCAGATATCTAGATGTTCATCACACAAATACCTGAATACGTCAAGCATCGAACCCAGGACTCACGGTTGATTGGTGGCGTTAAACGTGTACGCTAAAATCTCGACAAACTAAACAGCTATAAATGTTACTGATACCTCACTATTTTATGAACGAGTTACACTGCCACGCGTGCAAGACTTCAGGCTAACCTCTAACATGGAACACGTCAAAGGAGAGCGCTGACGATTTGACGGCAGTGATAGGTAAGGCGGTCTTATTAATCCGGTCGAATTGCTACACAGCATTTTTCTAAGTTCTAATATGCAGCACTAGGGGAAAATTTAGCATCTTATTTACAAAGTTTTTCCACTAGTGGGCAATAGGGTCATCAAACCCTTACACTGAAAAAATACTAGTTGCTTTGATTACGAAAAAATATTCCATTCTACGAGGTTCGTAGCAGCGCTAGTAAGTGCCTTTATTATGTAAGTGCTCAAGATTGTTACAACCAAAGAATCCATTCATCTACTTATTGGCTTTGTTAACAATAATGCATTATACCATATTAAAAAATATGCCATAACATAAACTAATCCTTTTTTTTTTCTTATCTCATACAATCTTCACATACACAAAGAACATAAATCACCAAACAATTTCTCCAACTTAGCTCTACATATCCCTAATTTACGACTTCTCAAGCCTCAAACTTCGCTATTTCAAGTAGAAGTTCCCATTCATGATTAAGCACTTAACGTATTCATAAAACAGGTGTTTAAATTAACTCCAGGCCTCAAACTACGCTTTCGAAAGTTTTACAATGGCCTTAAAGTCGCTAAACAATGTTGACGCATTTATGCCTTACAATGGAATTTAAAGAGCTTTCGTGCAGTGAATGCGAATGTCTTAGTTATTTCTTGTTCTTCCTGCAAGCGTTTCTACATCGTTACATAAATTTTGTAAGAACCTAAGAGACGTTTAATACGTTTCATTTCAAAGTACAGTAGATGAACAGAAATGTTCCATCTCTTTAACCGACGCTAAAAAGGTGTAGGTGTTTTTTGTATGTTTGTTATGCGATTATTTGGTCAATAACGAATAGATTTTGATGGTTCGTTATTAAATGGTCATATTATGTCAAAAAACCCGTAATAGCACCAACATTGATTTAAATGTCAAATTAAAATTCTTGAAAATCCAAAACGGTTAGTTCAATTTAAAAATTGAATGAATTAATTAAATGACTAAACCTATTAAGGGGCCATGTATGCTAAAATACGTCAGCAATATACTGTTTTTTTTATACAAATCAATTATGGATCTTGGCGACAAAAATACACAAGATTAACATTAATATGCTTAAAAGACTAGTGTTTCCAAAACACGATTCATTTCACTTTGCTCGATAGAAAAAAATCAAAAAGTTAACCCTTTTTTGAAAACCAAATCCAACTGAACTACTACTTCAATTATGAAAATATCGACACCAGATTTAACATAAACATAGATAAGTATTATACCTAAAAGATAACTGTTTCAGTTTTTATATTTTTTTTTCAAATTACTTTTATAGTGTCAAAAATAATGATTTGGCGCTTAAGACATTTACTTAAGAGCGCAATATTTCATAGTAATCATGGAACAGGGGAGTGCGCTGATTGGCTCTTCTGGCTGACTAAGTATGGGGCCTTAAATGATAATGACACTTTTTATTAACAAAACCCTGTAGTCTAGCGGTGCGGTAGTATTTTTCAATTTCTTTTTAAAAAGAACATCGTTCGGGATTACTTACTCGTGCCGGGTTGGCGATAGGCTTGACGCCTGTCATTTTGTGGGACTTGGTGTTTTCAGCTAGTCGTGATTGTCCCATTGCCTTGTTCTTAACAGGTTTATGTGTGAAGATACATTCGGTTTAAATTCTGTCGTGTAAAAGCCGCCATTTGGAATTTTAACAGCGGTGTTGCCTAGTGTAATATTTCATCAAATTGAAAATCAGTCGCCAGATATACCTACGAGTGACGAAATGTACGCGAGTGTGACAAAGCAAAACACATACACACTTGTATCTATTTCTAGTAAAAACTCAACCCTTTTTTTGCGTTGCGCAGAAGGTTAAAAACAAGCAATTTGAAGCCCATTAAACTTTGTATCCAACTCTCATACGTGTTATTATAACGTGAATCTTTTTTATTGAACGTATCACGAAATGTCAGATTTGAACGAACAGATTGTGGTTGGAATTGCTGTCCGGTTTCAAACGCCGACAAGGTCTATTACAGTTATTTAGTATTCAAATAGAAATATTGTTAAACTAAATCGACGATTTTTAAAATTCAATTTTATCTTTTTTCACAACAAAAATAATTGGTCTTCAGTTTTTTGTCACTAAAAACAAAAATATAGCACAGCCGAAAAACGGTTTTGTAAAAATAAATAATTAAAAATCTACAATAATATGACTTCTCTATTTTTTGCATGTAGTTGTGGCAATATCGCCATTGTCATGTTCCCTGCTGGAGCAAAGGGAGCTGGTTAACTTGCGAACCGACGTGTGACTAGCAGTAAAAATTAACCACCAGGCGTAATTTAACTTTCCCTACCATAACCACTTCCCTGACAAAATTTATGAATTCGTTATAATCTAGAGACAGAATTCACCAAATAGTAAAGCTCTTCGCTAAATTGAACAATCTGTGTTATTCCAAGACATAGTAATGGTAATATGTAAAACAAATAATAAAAAAAGCGGAAAATATAAAAGAAAAACACATGCTAGTTGTGTAATTTTATGAGAGTTTTTTTATTATTTTCATAACTTTTGTTTCCCACATTACAGTCACATGGGGGATAATTTATTGCCCTAGTAAAGTATTCTAAGGGCAATGTTTCATCAAATGGAGGACGAAATTGAGAGGCAATATATTTGTCACTGTGATTGCGCTATTTTGTTTAGATTGCCATGTTCATCCTATTCTTTCTGAGTTTATAGCAAAAGAAAGAGCTTTATTTACTTTAGTATCTAATAGATAAGCTAATGTTTTAGGTCTGTTTAATATTTGTAGTTCACAGATGTCGGTTTTGAAATTTATACCTCAACTTGCATGCTGTGTAATGTTTATAATGTTAAAATATTTCAATATTAGTCCTCTTCCTGTGCTAAAAACATCATGAATTAAAAACTCCTTTTGATTACTATATATTTTTAAGGCAAGTATTTGGCGCAGTTGGCAGGGAGTGCCAATTATAATTTTTTTATATATAAAAAAAAGTTTTATGATTCAAACAGTAAAAGAGCTACTGTAATTTACGTTAGTTGTTTATAACATCTAAAACCGGTATCTAATAGATTCAAATGTAGTAGGATTATTTACGTTGAATTTAAATGTTTTTAATTCTGCGCATACAAAGCGGTAGGCAATTGCTAGCTTACCATAAATACACATAATCCATTGAATCAGGTAACCATTACTGACGGGAAATCCCGCCAAAATTCACATTCGACCGAACCGCGGGAATACGAATTAAATCAACGTGATCCGAACACAGTCCACTCTCTCGCAATTTCCATCCAAATTGTAACAGATAATGTTTCCGATTGTATCCAGGGAGTTCAATCGAACTTAATTCATTTCGAATTACTGAATGTTGTTCCTTTTTGTATTTAGATGTCTGCATTTTCGGGTCTGGGTGTTTATTAATTTTTTTCTGTTATCTATTTAAGTAATTCTATGTAGTAGTATGGTTGACTAACACCCATAACACAAGCATATAACATGCTTATTTTGGGGTTAGATTCAATTTGTGTGACTTGTCCAAGAGGTATTTATTTTTTTATTAAATAACTAAAACGACGAATTTGTTTATTGAAATATTATAATACAATAGCTGACCCGACAGACGTTGTTCTGCTATTTTTAATGTGATTTTAGTAAAAAAAATGGGGCTAGTGACCCTTATCACTTAGGGGTATGAAAAATAGATGTTGGC